>JAQYXR010000272.1:0-127363 GCA_030545055.2 Neoaliturus tenellus | reverse complement strand
GATAGTCCCCATGCCGTACTATCCAAAACGGTAGTTTCCATGCCGGACTATCCAAAACGATAGTCCCCATGTCGGACTATCCAAAACGAAAGTCGCCATGCCGGACAATCCAAAACGATAGTCCCAATGCCGGACTATCCAAAACGATAGTAGCATGCCGGACTATCCAAAACGATAGTCCCCATACCCGACTATCCAAAACGATAGTGCCCATGCCGGACTATCCAAAACGATAGTCCATGTGCTGGACTATCTAAAACGATAGTCCCCATGTCGGACTATCCAAAAAGATAGTCCCCATGCCGGACTATCCAAAACGATAGTCAACATGCCGGACTATCCAAAACGATAGTCCCAATGCCGGACTATCCAAAACGATAGTCCCCATGCCGGACTATCCAAAACGGTAGTCCCCATGCCGGACTATCCAAAACGATAGTCCCCATGCCGGACTATTCAAAACGAAAGTCGCCATGCCGGACAATCCAAAACGATAGTCCCAATGCCGGACTATCCAAAACGATAGTCCCCATGCCGGACTATCCAAAACGATAGTCCCCATACCCGACTATCCAAAACGATAATGCCCATGCCGGACTATCCAAAACGATAGTCCATGTGCCGGACTATCTAAAACGATAGTCCCCATGCCGGAATATCCGAAACGATAGTCCCCATACCCGACTATCCAAAACGATAGTGCACATGCCGGACTATCCAAAACGATAGTCAACATGCCGGACTATCCAAAACGATAGTCCCAATGCCGGACTATCCAAAACGATAGTCCCTATGTCGGACTATCCAAAACGATAGTCCCGATGCCGGACTATCCAAAACGATAGTCCTCCCGCCAGACTATCCAAAACGATAGTCCCCATGGCTGACAATCTAAAACGATAGTCCCCATGTCGGACTATCCAAAACGATAGTCCCTATGCCGGACAATCTAAAACGATAGTCCCAATGCCGGACTATCCAAAACGATAGTCCCCATGCCGGAATATCCGAAACGATAGTCCCCATACCCGACTATCCAAAACGATAGTGCCCATGCCGGACTATCCAAAACGATAGTCAACATGCCGGACTATCCAAAACGATAGTCTCAATGCCGGACTATCCAAAACGATAGTCCCCATGCCGGACTATCCAAAACGGTAGTCCAAATGCCGGACTATCCAAAACGATAGTCCCCATGCCGGACTATCCAAAACGATAGTCCCCATACCCGACTATCCAAAACGATAGTGCCCATGCCGGACTATCCAAAACGATAGTCCATGTGCCGGACTATCTAAAACGATAGTCCCTGTGTCGGACTATCCAAAACGATAGTCCCCATGCCGGACTATCCAAAACGATAGTCAACATGCCGGACTATCCAAAACGATAGTCTCAATGCCGGACTATCCAAAACGATAGTCCCCATGGCGGACAATCTAAAACGATAGTCCCCATGTCGGACTATCCAAAACGATAGTCCCCATGTCGGACTATCCAAAACGATAGTCCCCATGCCGGACTATCTAAAACGATAGTCCCCATGCGGGACTATCCAAAACAATAGTCCCCATGCCGGACTATCCAAAACGATAGTCCCCATGCCGGACTATCCAAAACGATAGTCCCCATGCCGGACTATCCAAAATGATAGTTCCTATGCCGGACTATCCAAAACGATAGTCCCCATGCCGGACCATCCAAAACGATAGTCCCCATGCCGGACTATCCAAAACGATAGTCCACATGCCAGACTATCCAAAACGATAGTCCCTATGCCGGACTATCCAAAACGATAGTCCCCATGCCGGACTATCCAAAACGATAGTCCCCACGCCGGACTATTCAAAACGATAGTCCCCATGCCGGACTATCCAAAACGATAGTCCCATGCTGGACTATCCAAAACGATATTCCCCATGACGGACTATCCAAAACCATAGTCCCAATGCCGGACTATCCAAAATGATAGTCCCCAAGTCGGACTATCCAAAACGATAGTCCCCATGCCGGACTATCCAAAACGATAATCCCCATGCCGGACTATCCAAAACGATAGTCCCCATGCCTGACTATCCAAAACGATAGTCCCCATGCCTGACTATTCAAAACGATAGTCCCTATGCAGGACTATCCAAAACGATAGTCCTTGTGCCGGACTATCTAAAACGGTAGTCCCATGCCAAACTATCCAAAACGATAGTCCCAATGCTGGACTATCCAAAACGATAGTCCTTAAGCCGGACTCTCCAAAACGATTGTCCCAATGCCGGACTATTCAAAACGATAGTCAACATGCCGGACTATCCAAAACGATAGTCCCAATGCCGGACTATCCAAAACGATAGTCCCTATGTCGGACTATCCAAAACGATAGTCCCGATGCCGGACTATCCAAAACGATAGTCCTCCCGCCAGACTATCCAAAACGATAGTCCCCATGCCGGACTATCCAAAACGATAGTCAACATGCCGGACTATCCAAAACGATAGTCCCAATGCCGGACTATCCAAAACGATAGTCCCCATGCCGTACTATCCAAAACGGTAGTTTCCATGCCGGACTATCCAAAACGATAGTCCCCATGTCGGACTATCCAAAACGAAAGTCGCCATGCCGGACAATCCAAAACGGTAGTCCCAATGCCGGACTATCCAAAACGATAGTAGCATGCCGGACTATCCAAAACGATAGTCCCCATACCCGACTATCCAAAACGATAGTGCCCATGCCGGACTATCCAAAACGATAGTCCATGTGCTGGACTATCTAAAACGATAGTCCCCATGTCGGACTATCCAAAAAGATAGTCCCCATGCCGGACTATCCAAAACGATAGTCAACATGCCGGACTATCCAAAACGATAGTCCCAATGCCGGACTATCCAAAACGATAGTCCCCATGCCGGACTATCCAAAACGGTAGTCCCCATGCCGGACTATCCAAAACGATAGTCCCCATGCCGGACTATTCAAAACGAAAGTCGCCATGCCGGACAATCCAAAACGATAGTCCCAATGCCGGACTATCCAAAACGATAGTCCCCATGCCGGACTATCCAAAACGATAGTCCCCATACCCGACTATCCAAAACGATAATGCCCATGCCGGACTATCCAAAACGATAGTCCATTAGCCGGACTATCTAAAACGATAGTCCCCATGCCGGAATATCCGAAACGATAGTCCCCATACCCGACTATCCAAAACGATAGTGCACATGCCGGACTATCCAAAACGATAGTCAACATGCCGGACTATCCAAAACGATAGTCCCAATGCCGGACTATCCAAAACGATAGTCCCTATGTCGGACTATCCAAAACGATAGTCCCGATGCCGGACTATCCAAAACGATAGTCCTCCCGCAAGACTATCCAAAACGATAGTCCCCATGGCTGACAATCTAAAACGATAGTCCCCATGTCGGACTATCCAAAACGATAGTCCCTATGCCGGACAATCTAAAACGATAGTCCCAATGCCGGACTATCCAAAACGATAGTCCCCATGCCGGAATATCCGAAACGATAGTCCCCATACCCGACTATCCAAAACGATAGTGCCCATGCCGGACTATCCAAAACGATAGTCAACATGCCGGACTATCCAAAACGATAGTCTCAATGCCGGACTATCCAAAACGATAGTCCCCATGCCGGACTATCCAAAACGGTAGTCCAAATGCCGGACTATCCAAAACGATAGTCCCCATGCCGGACTATCCAAAACGATAGTCCCCATACCCGACTATCCAAAACGATAGTGCCCATGCCGGACTATCCAAAACGATAGTCCATGTGCCGGACTATCTAAAACGATAGTCCCCGTGTCGGACTATCCAAAACGATAGTCCCCATGCCGGACTATCCAAAACGATAGTCAACATGCCGGACTATCCAAAACGATAGTCTCAATGCCGGACTATCCAAAACGATAGTCCCCATGGCGGACAATCTAAAACGATAGTCCCCATGTCGGACTATCCAAAACGATAGTCCCCATGTCGGACTATCCAAAACGATAGTCCCCATGCCGGACTATCTAAAACGATAGTCCCCATGCGGGACTATCCAAAACAATAGTCCCCATGCCGGACTATCCAAAACGATAGTCCCCATGCCGGACTATCCAAAACGATAGTCCCCATGCCGGACTATCCAAAATGATAGTTCCTATGCCGGACTATCCAAAACGATAGTCCCCATGCCGGACCATCCAAAACGATAGTCCCCATGCCGGACTATCCAAAACGATAGTCCACATGCCAGACTATCCAAAACGATAGTCCCTATGCCGGACTATCCAAAACGATAGTCCCCATGCCGGACTATCCAAAACGATAGTCCCCACGCCGGACTATTCAAAACGATAGTCCCCATGCCGGACTATCCAAAACGATAGTCCCATGCTGGACTATCCAAAACGATATTCCCCATGACGGACTATCCAAAACCATAGTCCCAATGCCGGACTATCCAAAATGATAGTCCCCAAGTCGGACTATCCAAAACGATAGTCCCCATGCCGGACTATCCAAAACGATAATCCCCATGCCGGACTATCCAAAACGATAGTCCCCATGCCTGACTATCCAAAACGATAGTCCCCATGCCTGACTATTCAAAACGATAGTCCCTATGCAGGACTATCCAAAACGATAGTCCTTGTGCCGGACTATCTAAAATGGTAGTCCCATGCCAAACTATCCAAAACGATAGTCCCAATGCTGGACTATCCAAAACGATAGTCCTTAAGCCGGACTCTCCAAAACGATTGTCCCAATGCCGGACTATCCAAAACGATAGTCAACATGCCGGACTATCCAAAACGATAGTCCCAATGCCGGACTATCCAAAACGATAGTCCCTATGTCGGACTATCCAAAACGATAGTCCCGATGCCGGACTATCCAAAACGATAGTCCTCCCGCCAGACTATCCAAAACGATAGTCCCCATGGCGGACAATCTAAAACGATAGTCCCCATGTCGGACTATCCAAAACGATAGTCCCTATGCCGGACAATCCAAAACGATAGTCCCAATGCCGGACTATCCAAAACGATAGTCCCCATGCCGGAATATCCGAAACGATAGTCCCCATACCCGACTATCCAAAACGATAGTGCCCATGCCGGACTATCCAAAACGATAGTCAACATGCCGGACTATCCAAAACGATAGTCCTTGTGCCGGACTATCCAAAACGATAGTCCCCATGCCGGACTATCCAAAACGGTAGTCCACATGCCGGACTATCCAAAACGGTAGTCCCCATGCCGGACTATCCAAAACGATAGTCCCCATGCCGGACTATTCAAAACGAAAGTCGCCATGCCGGACAATCCAAAACGATAGTCCCAATGCCGGACTATCCAAAACGATAGTCCCCATGCCGGACTATCCAAAACGATAGTCCCCATACCCGACTATCCAAAACGATAATGCCCATGCCGGACTATCCAAAACGATAGTCCATGTGCCGGACTATCTAAAACGATAGTCCCCATGCCGGAATATCCGAAACGATAGTCCCCATACCCGACTATCCAAAACGATAGTGCACATGCCGGACTATCCAAAACGATAGTCAACATGCCGGACTATCCAAAACGATAGTCCCAATGCCGGACTATCCAAAACGATAGTCCCTATGTCGGACTATCCAAAACGATAGTCCCGATGCCGGACTATCCAAAACGATAGTCCTCCCGCAAGACTATCCAAAACGATAGTCCCCATGGCTGACAATCTAAAACGATAGTCCCCATGTCGGACTATCCAAAACGATAGTCCCTATGCCGGACAATCTAAAACGATAGTCCCAATGCCGGACTATCCAAAACGATAGTCCCCATGCCGGAATATCCGAAACGATAGTCCCCATACCCGACTATCCAAAACGATAGTGCCCATGCCGGACTATCCAAAACGATAGTCAACATGCCGGACTATCCAAAACGATAGTCTCAATGCCGGACTATCCAAAACGATAGTCCCCATGCCGGACTATCCAAAACGGTAGTCCAAATGCCGGACTATCCAAAACGATAGTCCCCATGCCGGACTATCCAAAACGATAGTCCCCATACCCGACTATCCAAAACGATAGTGCCCATGCCGGACTATCCAAAACGATAGTCCATGTGCCGGACTATCTAAAACGATAGTCCCCGTGTCGGACTATCCAAAACGATAGTCCCCATGCCGGACTATCCAAAACGATAGTCAACATGCCGGACTATCCAAAACGATAGTCTCAATGCCGGACTATCCAAAACGATAGTCCCCATGGCGGACAATCTAAAACGATAGTCCCCATGTCGGACTATCCAAAACGATAGTCCCCATGTCGGACTATCCAAAACGATAGTCCCCATGCCGGACTATCTAAAACGATAGTCCCCATGCGGGACTATCCAAAACAATAGTCCCCATGCCGGACTATCCAAAACGATAGTCCCCATGCCGGACTATCCAAAACGATAGTCCCCATGCCGGACTATCCAAAATGATAGTTCCTATGCCGGACTATCCAAAACGATAGTCCCCATGCCGGACCATCCAAAACGATAGTCCCCATGCCGGACTATCCAAAACGATAGTCCACATGCCAGACTATCCAAAACGATAGTCCCTATGCCGGACTATCCAAAACGATAGTCCCCATGCCGGACTATCCAAAACGATAGTCCCCACGCCGGACTATTCAAAACGATAGTCCCCATGCCGGACTATCCAAAACGATAGTCCCATGCTGGACTATCCAAAACGATATTCCCCATGACGGACTATCCAAAACCATAGTCCCAATGCCGGACTATCCAAAATGATAGTCCCCAAGTCGGACTATCCAAAACGATAGTCCCCATGCCGGACTATCCAAAACGATAATCCCCATGCCGGACTATCCAAAACGATAGTCCCCATGCCTGACTATCCAAAACGATAGTCCCCATGCCTGACTATTCAAAACGATAGTCCCTATGCAGGACTATCCAAAACGATAGTCCTTGTGCCGGACTATCTAAAATGGTAGTCCCATGCCAAACTATCCAAAACGATAGTCCCAATGCTGGACTATCCAAAACGATAGTCCTTAAGCCGGACTCTCCAAAACGATTGTCCCAATGCCGGACTATCCAAAACGATAGTCAACATGCCGGACTATCCAAAACGATAGTCCCAATGCCGGACTATCCAAAACGATAGTCCCTATGTCGGACTATCCAAAACGATAGTCCCGATGCCGGACTATCCAAAACGATAGTCCTCCCGCCAGACTATCCAAAACGATAGTCCCCATGGCGGACAATCTAAAACGATAGTCCCCATGTCGGACTATCCAAAACGATAGTCCCTATGCCGGACAATCCAAAACGATAGTCCCAATGCCGGACTATCCAAAACGATAGTCCCCATGCCGGAATATCCGAAACGATAGTCCCCATACCCGACTATCCAAAACGATAGTGCCCATGCCGGACTATCCAAAACGATAGTCAACATGCCGGACTATCCAAAACGATAGTCCTTGTGCCGGACTATCCAAAACGATAGTCCCCATGCCGGACTATCCAAAACGGTAGTCCACATGCCGGACTATCCAAAACGATAGTCCCCATGCCGGACTATCCAAAACGATAGTCCCCATACCCGACTATCCAAAACGATAGTGCCCATGCCGGACTATCCAAAACGATAGTCCATGTGCCGGACTATTTAAAACGATAGTCCCCGTGTCGGACTATCCAAAACGATAGTCCCCATGCCGGACTATCCAAAATGATAGTCAACATGCCGGACTATCCAAAACGATAGTCCCAATGCCGGACTATCCAAAACGATAGTCCCCATGTCGGACTATCCAAAACGATAGTCCCGATGCCGGACTATCCAAAACGATAGTCCTCCCGCCAGACTATCCAAAACGATAGTCCCCATGGCGGACAATCTAAAACGATAGTTCCCATGTCGGACTATCCAAAACGATAGTCCCCATGTCGGACTATCCAAAACGATAGTCCCCATGCCGGACTATCTAAAACGATAGTCCCCATGCGGGACTATCCAAAACAATAGTCCCCATGCCGGACTATCCAAAACGATAGTCCCCATGCCGGACTATCCAAAACGATAGTCCCCATGCCGGACTATCCAAAACGATAGTCCCCATGCCGGACTATCCAAAATGATAGTTCCCATGCCGGACTATCCAAAACGATAGTCCCCATGCCGGACCATCCAAAACGATAGTCCCCATGCCGGACTATCCAAAACGATAGTCCACATGCCAGACTATCCAAAACGATAGTCCCCATGCCGGACTATCCAAAACGATAGTCCCCATGCCGGACTATCCAAAACGATAGTCCCCACGCCGGACTATTCAAAACGATAGTCCCCATGCCGGACTATCCAAAACGATAGTCCCATGCTGGACTATCCAAAACGATAGTCCCCATGACGGACTATCCAAAACCATAGTCCCAATGCCGGACTATCCAAAATGATAGTCCCCATGTCGGACTATCCAAAACGATAGTCCCCATGCCGGACTATCCAAAACGATAGTCCCCATGCCGGACTATCCAAAACGATAGTCCCCATGCCTGACTATCCAAAACGATAGTCCCCATGCCTGACTATTCAAAACGATAGTCCCTATGCAGGACTATCCAAAACGATAGTCCTTGTGCCGGACTATCCAAAACGGTAGTCCCCATGCCGGACTATCCAAAACGATAGTCCCAATGCTGGACTATCCAAAACGATAGTCCTTAAGCCGGACTCTCCAAAACGATAGTCCCAATGCCGGACTATCCAAAACGATAGTCCCCATGCCTGACTATCCAAAACGATAGTCCCCACTCCGGACTATCCAAAACGATAGTCACCATGCAGGACTATCCAAAACGATAGTCCTTGTGCCGGACTATCCAAAACGGTAGTCCCCATGCCGGACTATCCAAAACGATAGTCCCAATGCTGGACTATCCAAAACGATAGTCCTTATGCCGGACTATTAAAACGATAGTCCCAATGCCGGACTATCCAAAACGATAGTCCCCATGCCGGCCTATCCAAAACGATAGTCCCCATGCCGGACTATTCAAAACGATAGTCCCCATGCCGGACTATATAAAACGATAGTCCCAATGCCGGACTGCCCAAAACGATCGTCCCAATGCCGGACTATCCAAAACGATAGTCCCAATGCCGGACTATCCAAAACGATAGTTCCCCTGCCGGACTATCCAAAAGGATAAACCCCATGTCAGACTATCCAAAACGATAGTCCCCATGCCGGACTATCAAAAACGATAGTCCCAATGCCGGACTATCCAAAACGATAGTCCCCATGCCGGACTATCTAAAACGATAGTCCTTATGCCGGACTATCCAAAACGATAGTCCCTATGCCGGACTATATAAAACGATAGTCCCAATGCCGGACTATCCAAAACGATAGTCTTCATGTCGGACTATCCAAAACGATAGTCCCCATGCCGGACAATCCTAAACGATCGTCCCAATGCCGGACTATCCAAAACGATAGTCCCCATGCCGGACTATCCAAAACAGTAGTCCCCATGCCGGACTATCCAAAACGAAAGTCGCCATGCCGGACAATCTAAAACGATAGTCCCAATGCCGGACTATCCAAAACGATAGTCCCCATGCCGGACTATCCAAAACGATAGTCCCCATACCCGACTATCCAAAACGATAGTGCCCATGCCGGACTATCCAAAACAATAGTCCATGTGCCGGACTATCTAAAACGATAGTCCCTATGTCAAACTATCCAAAACGATAGTCCCCATGCCGGACTATCCAAAACGATAGTCAACATGCCGGACTATCCAAAACGATAGTCCCAATGCCGGACTATCCAAAACGATAGTCCCCATGCCGTACTATCCAAAACGGTAGTTTCCATGCCGGACTATCCAAAACGATAGTCCCCATGTCGGACTATCCAAAACGAAAGTCGCCATGCCGGACAATCCAAAACGATAGTCCCAATGCCGGACTATCCAAAACGATAGTAGCATGCCGGACTATCCAAAACGATAGTCCCCATACCCGACTATCCAAAACGATAGTCCCCATGCCGGACTATCCAAAACGATAGTCAACATGCCGGACTATCCAAAACGATAGTCCCAATGCCGGACTATCCAAAACGATAGTCCCCATGCCGGACTATCCAAAACGGTAGTCCCCATGCCGGACTATCCAAAACGATAGTCCCCATGCCGGACTATTCAAAACGAAAGTCGCCATGCCGGACAATCCAAAACGATAGTCCCAATGCCGGACTATCCAAAACGATAGTCCCCATGCCGGACTATCCAAAACGATAGTCCCCATATCCGACTATCCAAAACGATAATGCCCATGCCGGACTATCCAAAACGATAGTCCATGTGCCGGACTATCTAAAACGATAGTCCCCATGCCGGAATATCCGAAACGATAGTCCCCATACCCGACTATCCAAAACGATAGTGCACATGCCGGACTATCCAAAACGATAGTCAACATGCCGGACTATCCAAAACGATAGTCCCAATGCCGGACTATCCAAAACGATAGTCCCTATGTCGGATTATCCAAAACGATAGTCCCGATGCCGGACTATCCAAAACGATAGTCCTCCCGCCAGACTATCCAAAACGATAGTCCCCATGGCGGACAATCTAAAACGATAGTCCCCATGTCGGACTATCAAAAACGATAGTCCCAATGCCGGACAATCTAAAACGATAGTCCCAATGCCGGACTATCCAAAACGATAGTCCCCATGCCGGAATATCCGAAACGATAGTCCCCATACCCGACTATCCAAAACGATAGTGCCCATGCCGGACTATCCAAAACGATAGTCAACATGCCGGACTATCCAAAACGATAGTCCCAATGCCGGACTATCCAAAACGATAGTCCCCATGCCGGACTATCCAAAACGGTAGTCCACATGCCGGACTATCCAAAACGATAGTCCCCATGCCGGACTATCCAAAACGATAGTCCCCATACCCGACTATCCAAAACGATAGTGCCCATGCCGGACTATCCAAAACGATAGTCCATGTGCCGGACTATCTAAAACGATAGTCCCCGTGTCGGACTATCCAAAACGATAGTCCCCATGCCGGACTATCCAAAACGATAGTCAACATGCCGGACTATCCAAAACGATAGTCTCACTGCCGGACTATCCAAAACGATAGTCCCCATGGCGGACAATCTAAAACGATAGTCCCCATGTCGGACTATCCAAAACGATAGTCCCCATGTCGGACTATCCAAAACGATAGTCCCCATGCCGGACTATCTAAAACGATAGTCCCCATGCGGGACTATCCAAAACAATAGTCCCCATGCCGGACTATCCAAAACGATAGTCCCCATGCCGGACTATCCAAAACGATAGTCCCCATGCCGGACTATCCAAAATGATAGTTCCTATGCCGGACTATCCAAAACGATAGTCCCCATGCCGGACCATCCAAAACGATAGTCCCCATGCCGGACTATCCAAAACGATAGTCCACATGCCAGACTATCCAAAACGATAGTCCCTATGCCGGACTATCCAAAACGATAGTCCCCATGCCGGACTATCCAAAACGATAGTCCCATGCTGGACTATCCAAAACGATATTCCCCATGACGGACTATCCAAAACCATAGTCCCAATGCCGGACTATCCAAAATGATAGTCCCCATGTCGGACTATCCAAAACGATAGTCCCCATGCCGGACTATCCAAAACGATAGTCCCCATGCCGGACTATCCAAAACGATAGTCCCCATGCCTGACTATCCAAAACGATAGTCCCCATGCCTGACTATTCAAAACGATAGTCCCTATGCAGGACTATCCAAAACGATAGTCCTTGTGCCGGACTATCTAAAACGGTAGTCCCATGCCAAACTATCCAAAACGATAGTCCCAATGCTGGACTATCCAAAACGATAGTCCTTAAGCCGGACTCTCCAAAACGATAGTCCCAATGCCGGACTATCCAAAACGATAGTCAACATGCCGGACTATCCAAAACGATAGTCCCAATGCCGGACTATCCAAAACGATAGTCCCTATGTCGGACTATCCAAAACGATAGTCCCGATGCCGGACTATCCAAAACGATAGTCCTCCCGCCAGACTATCCAAAACGATAGTCCCCATGGCGGACAATCTAAAACGATAGTCCCCATGTCGGACTATCCAAAACGATAGTCCCTATGCCGGACAATCCAAAACGATAGTCCCAATGCCGGACTATCCAAAACGATAGTCCCCATGCCGGAATATCCGAAACGATAGTCCCCATACCCGACTATCCAAAACGATAGTGCCCATGCCGGACTATCCAAAACGATAGTCAACATGCCGGACTATCCAAAACGATAGTCAACATGCCGGACTATCCAAAACGATAGTCCTTGTGCCGGACTATCCAAAACGATAGTCCCCATGCCGGACTATCCAAAACGGTAGTCCACATGCCGGACTATCCAAAACGATAGTCCCCATGCCGGACTATCCAAAACGATAGTCCCCATACCCGACTATCCAAAACGATAGTGCCCATGCCGGACTATCCAAAACGATAGTCCATGTGCCGGACTATCTAAAACGATAGTCCCCGTGTCGGACTATCCAAAACGATAGTCCCCATGCCGGACTATCCAAAATGATAGTCAACATGCCGGACTATCCAAAACGATAGTCCCAGTGCCGGACTATCCAAAACGATAGTCCCCATGTCGGACTATCCAAAACGATAGTCCCGATGCCGGACTATCCAAAACGATAGTCCTCCCACCAGACTATCCAAAACGATAGTCCCCATGGCGGACAATCTAAAACGATAGTCCCCATGTCGGACTATCCAAAACGATAGTCCCCATGTCGGACTATCCAAAACGATAGTCCCCATGCCGGACTATCTAAAACGATAGTCCCCATGCGGGACTATCCAAAACAATAGTCCCCATGCCGGACTATCCAAAACGATAGTCCCCATGCCGGACTATCCAAAACGATAGTCCCCATGCCGGACTATCCAAAATGATAGTTCCCATGCCGGACTATCCAAAACGATAGTCCCCATGCCGGACCATCCAAAACGATAGTCCCCATGCCGGACTATCCAAAACGATAGTCCACATGCCAGACTATCCAAAACGATAGTCCCAATGCCGGACTATCCAAAACGATAGTCCCCATGCCGGACTATCCAAAACGATAGTCCCCACGCCGGACTATTCAAAACGATAATCCCCATGCCGGACTATCCAAAACGATAGTCCCATGCTGGACTATCCAAAACGATAGTCCCCATGACGGACTATCCAAAACCATAGTCCCAATGCCGGACTATCCAAAATGATAGTCCCCATGTCGGACTATCCAAAACGATAGTCCCCATGCCGGACTATCCAAAACGATAGTCCCCATGCCGGACTATCCAAAACGATAGTCCCCATGCCTGACTATCCAAAACGATAGTCCCCATGCCTGACTATTCAAAACGATAGTCCCTATGCAGGACTATCCAAAACGATAGTCCTTGTGCCGGACTATCCAAAACGGTAGTCCCCATGCCGGACTATCAAAAACGATAGTCCCAATGCTGGACTATCCAAAACGATAGTCCTTAAGCCGGACTCTCCAAAACGATAGTCCCAATGCCGGACTATCCAAAACGATAGTCCCCATGCCTGACTATCCAAAACGATAGTCCCCACTCCGGACTATCCAAAACGATAGTCCCCATGCAGGACTATCCAAAACGATAGTCCTTGTGCCGGACTATCCAAAACGGTAGTCCCCATGCCGGACTATCCAAAACGATAGTCCCAATGCTGGACTATCCAAAACGATAGTCCTTATGCCGGACTATCCAAAACGATAGTCCCAATGCCAGACTATCCAAAACGATAGTCCCCATGCCGGCCTATCCAAAACGATAGTCCCCATGCCGGACTATCCAAAACGATAGTCCCCATGCCGGACTATATAAAACGATAGTCCCAATGCCGGACTATCCAAAACGATAGTCTTCATGTCGGACTATCCAAAACGATAGTCCCAATGCCGGACTATCCAAAACGATAGTCCCAATGCCGGACTATCCAAAGTGATAGTCCCCCTGCCGGACTATCCAAAACGATAGTCTTCATGTCGGACTATCCAAAACGATAGTCCCCATGCCGGATTATCCAAAACGATCGTCCCAATGCCGGACTATCCAAAACGATAGTCCCAATGCCGGACTATCAAAAGTGATAGTCCCCCTGCCGGATTATCCAAAACGATAAACCCCATGTCAGACTATCCAAAACGATAGTCCCCATGCCGGACTATCCAAAACGATAGTCCCAATGCCGGACTATCCAAAACGATAGTAACCATGCCGGACTATCCAAAACGATAGTCCCCATGCCGGACTATCCAAAACGATAGTCCTCATGCCGGATTATATAAAACGATAGTCCCCATGCCAGACTATCCAAAACGATAGTCAACATGCCGGACTATCCAAAACGATAGTAACAATGCCGGACTATCCAAAACGATAGTCCCCATGTCGGACTATCCAAAACGATAGTCCTCCCGCCAGACTATCCAAAACGATAGTCCCCATGGCGGACAATCTAAAACGATAGTCCCCATGTCGGACTATCCAAAACGATAGTCCCCATGTCGGACTATCCAAAACGATAGTCCCCATAACGGACTATCCAAAACGATAGTCCCCATGCGGGACTATCCAAAACGATAGTCCCCATGCCGGATTATCCAAAACGATAGTCCCAATGCCGGACTATCCAAAAAGATAGTCCCCATGCCGGACTATCCAAAACGATAGTCCCCATGCCGGACTATCCAAAACGATAGTCCCCATGCCTGACTATCCAAAACGATAGTCCCCATGCCTGACTATCCAAAACGATAGTCCCCATGCAGGACTATCCAAAACGATAGTTCTTGTGCCGGACTATCCAATACGGTAGTCCCAATGCCGGACTATCCAAAAAGATAGTCCCAATGCTGGACTATCCAAAACGATAGTCCTTATGCCGGACTATCCAAAACGATTGTCCCAATGCCGGACTATCCAAAACGATAGTCCCCATGCCGGCCTATCCAAAACGATAGTCCCCATGCCGGAGTATTCAAAACGACTGTCCGGGACTACCGTTTTGGATAGTCCGGCATGGGGACTACCGTTTTGGATAGTCCGGCACAAGGACTATCGTTTTGGATAGTCCTGCATGGGGACTATCGTTTTGGATAGTCAGGCATGGGGACTATCGTTTTGGATAGTCAGGCATGGGGACTATCGTTTTGGATAGTCCGGCATGGGGACTATCGTTTTGGATAGTCCGGCATGGGGACTATCGTTTTGGATAGTCCGACATGGGGACTATCGTTTTGGATAGTCCGGCATTGGGACTATGGTTTTGGATAGTCCGTCATGAAGACTATCGTTTTGGATAGTCCGGCATGGGGACTATCGTTTTGGATAGTCCGGCATGGGGACTATCGTTTTGGATAGGCCGGCATGGGGACTATCGTTTTGGATAGTCTGGCATTGGGACTATCGTTTTGGATAGTCCGGCATAAGGACTATCGTTTTGGATAGTCCAGCATTGGGACTATCGTTTTGGATAGTCCGGCATGGGGACTACCGTTTTGGATAGTCCGGCACAAGGACTATCGTTTTGGATAGTCCTGCATGGGGACTATCGTTTTGGATAGTCCGGCATGGGGACTATCGTTTTGGATAGTCCGGCATGGGGAATATCGTTTTGGATAGTCCGGCATGGTTACTATCGTTTTGGATAGTCCGGCATAGGGACTATCGTTTTGGATAGTCCCGCATGGGGACTATCGTTTTGGATAGTCCGGCATGGGGACTATCGTTTGGGATAGTCCGACATGGGGACTATCGTTTTGAATAGTCCGACATGGGGACTATCGTTTTAGAATGTCCGCCATGGGGACTATCGTTTTGGATAGTCCGGCATGGGGACTATCGTTTTGGATAGGCCGGCATGGGGACTATCGTTTTGGATAGTCCGGCATGGGCACTGTCGTTTTGGATAGTCGGGTATGGGGACTATCGTTTTGGATAGTCCGGCATGGGGACTATCGTTTTGGATAGTCTGGCATTGGGACTATTATTTTGGATTGTCCGGCATGGCGACTCTCGTTTTGGATAGTCCGGCATGGGGACTACCGTTTTGGATAGTCCGGCATGGGGACTACCGTTTTGGAAAGTCCGGCATGGGGACTATCGTTTTGGATAGTCCGGCATTGGGACGATCATTTTGGATAGTCCGGCATGGGGACTATCGTTTGGATAGTCCGACATGAAGACTATCGTTTTGAATAGTCCGGCATTGGGACTATCGTTTTATATAGTCCGGCATGGGGACTATCGTTTTGGATAGTCCGGCATGGGGACTATCGTTTTAGATAATCCGGCATGGGGACTATCGTTTTGGATAGTCCGGCATGGGGACTATCGTTTTGGATAGTCCGGCATGGGGACTACCGTTTTGGAAAGTCCGGCATGGGGACTATCGTTTTGGATAGTCCGGCATCGGGACGATCGTTTTGGATAGTCCGGCATGGGGACTATCGTTTGGATAGTCCGACATGAAGACTATCGTTTTGAATAGTCTGGCATTGGGACTATCGTTTTATATAGTCCGGCATGGGGACTATCGTTTTGGATAGTCCGGCATGGGGACTATCGTTTTAGATAATCCGGCATGGGGACTATCGTTTTGGATAGTCCGGCATTGGGACTATCGTTTTGGATAGTCCGGCATGGGGACTATCGTTTTGGATAGTCCGACATGAAGACTATCATTTTGGATAGTCCGGCATTGGGACTATCGTTTTATATAGTCCGGCATGGGGACTATCGTTTTGAATAGTCCGGCATGGGGACTATCGTTTTGGATAGGCCGGCATGGGGACTATCGTTTTGGATAGTCCGGCATTGGGACAATCGTTTTGGATAGTCCGGCATAAGGACTATCGTTTTGGATAGTCCAGCATTGGGACTATCGTTTTGGATAGTCCGGCATTGGGACTACCGTATTGGATAGTCCGGCACAAGAACTATCGTTTTGGATAGTCCTGCATGGGGACTATCGTTTTGGATAGTCAGGCATGGGGACTATCGTTTTGGATAGTCAGGCATGGGGACTATCGTTTTGGATAGTCCGGCATGGGGACTATCGTTTTGGATAGTCCGGCATGGGGACTTTCTTTTTGGATAGTCCGGCATTGGGACTATCGTTTTGGATAGTCCGGCATGGGGACTATCGTTTTGGATAGTCCCGCAAGGGGACTATCGTTTTGGATAGTCCGGCATGGGGACTATCGTTTTGGATAGTCCGACATGGGGACTATCGTTTTGGATAGTCCGACATGGGGACTATCGTTTTAGATTGTCCGCCATGGGGACTATCGTTTTGGATAGTCTGGCGGGAGGACTATCGTTTTGGATAGTCTGGCGGGAGGACTATCGTTTTGGATAGTCCGACATGGGGACTATCGTTTTGGATAGTCCGGCATTGGGACTATCGTTTTGGATAGTCCGGCATGTTGACTATCGTTTTGGATAGTCTGGCATGGGGACTATCGTTTTATATAATCCGGCATGGGGACTATCGTTTTGGATAGTCCGGCATGGGGACTATCGTTTTGGATAGTCCGGCATGGTGACTATCGTTTTGGATAGTCCGGCATTGGGACTATCGTTTTGGATAGTCCGGCATGGGGACTATCGTTTTGGATAGTCTGACATGGGGTTTATCGTTTTGGATAGTCCGGCAGGGGGACTATCACTTTTGATAGTCCGGCATTGGGACTATCGTTTTGGATAGTCCGGCATTGGGACGATCGTTTTGGATAATGCGGCATGGGGACTATCGTTTTGGATAGTCCGACATGAAGACTATCGTTTTGGATAGTCCGTCAGGGGGACTATCACTTTGGATAGTCCGACTACCGTTTTGGAAAGTCCGGCATGGGGACTATCGTTTTGGATAGTCCGGCATTGGGACGATTGTTTTGGATAGTCCGGCTTGGGGACTATCGTTTGGATAGTCCGACATGAAGACTATCGTTTTGAATAGTCCGGCATTGGGACTATCGTTTTATATAGTCCGGCATGGGGACTATCGTTTTGGTTAGTCCGGCATGGGGACTATCGTTTTAGATAATCCGGCATGGGGACTATCGTTTTGGATAGTCCGGCATTGGGACTATCGTTTTGGATAGTCCGGCATGGGGACTATCGTTTTGGATAGTCCGACGTGAAGACTATCATTTTGGATAGTCCGGCATTGGGACTATCGTTTTATATAGTCCGGCATGGGGACTATCGTTTTGAATAGTCCGGCATAGGGACTATCGTTTTGGATAGGCCGGCATGGGGACTATCGTTTTGGATAGTCCGGCATTGGGACTATCGTTTTGGATAGTCCGGCATAAGGACTATCGTTTTGGATAGTCCAGCATTGGGACTATCGTTTTGGATAGTCCGGCATGGGGACTACCGTTTTGGATAGTCCGGCACAAGAACTATCGTTTTGGATAGTCCTGCATGGGGACTATCGTTTTGGATAGTCAGGCATGGGGACTATCGTTTTGGATAGTCAGGCATGGGGACTATCGTTTTGGATAGTCCGGCATGGGGACTATCGTTTTGGATAGTCCGGCATGGGGACTATCTTTTTGGATAGTCCGGCATTGGGACTATCGTTTTGGATAGTCCGGCATGGGGACTATCGTTTTGGATAGTCCCGCATGGGGACTATCGTTTTGGATAGTCCGGCATGGGGACTATCGCTTTGGATAGTCCGACATGGGGACTATCGTTTTGGATAGTCCGACATGGGGACTATCGTTTTAGATTGTCCGCCATAGGGACTATCGTTTTGGATAGTCTGGCGGGAGGACTATCGTTTTGGATAGTCCGACATGGGGACTATCGTTTTGGATAGTCCGGCATTGGGACTATCGTTTTGGATAGTCCGGCATGTTGACTATCGTTTTGGATAGTCTGGCATGGGGACTATCGTTTTATATAATCCGGCATGGGGACTATCGTTTTGGATATTTTTGCATGGGGACTATCGTTTTGGATAGTCCGGCATGGGGACTATCGTTTTGGATAGTCCGGCATTGGGACTATCGTTTTGGATAGTCCGGCATGGGGACTATCGTTTTGGATAGTCTGACATGGGGTTTATCGTTTTGGATAGTCCGGCAGGGGGACTATCACTTTGGATAGTCCGGCATTGGGACTATCGTTTTGGATAGTCCGGCATTGGGACGATCGTTTTGGATAATCCGGCATGGGGACTATCGTTTTGGATAGTCCGTAATGAAGACTATCGTTTTGGATAGTCCGGCATTGGGACTATCGTTTTATATAGTCCGGCATGGGGACTATCGTTTTGGATAGTCCGGCATGGGGACTATCGTTTTGGATAGGCCGGCATGGGGACTATCGTTTTGGATAGTCTAGCATTGGGACTATCGTTTTGGATAGTCCGGCATAAGGACTATCGTTTTGGATAGTCCAGCATTGGGACTATCGTTTTGGATAGTCCGGCATGGGGACTACCGTTTTGGATAGTCCGGCACAAGGACTATCGTTTTGGATAGTCCTGCATGGGGACTATCGTTTTGGATAGTCCGGCATGGGGACTATCGTTTTGGATAGTCCGGCATTGGGACTATCGTTTTGGAGAGTCCGGCATAAGGACTATCGTTTTGGATAGTCCAGCATTGGGACTATCGTTTTGGATAGTCCGGCATGGGGACTACCGTTTTGGATAGTCCGGCACAAGGACTATCCTTTTGGATAGTCCTGCATGGGGACTATCGTTTTGGATAGTCAGGCATGGGGACTATCGTTTTGGATAGTCAGGCATGGGGACTATCGTTTTGGATAGTCCGGCATGGGGACTATCGTTTTGGATAGTCCGGCATGGGGACTATCGTTTTGGATAGTCCGACATGGGGACTATCATTTTGGATAGTCCGGCATTGGGACTATGGTTTTGGATAGTCCGTCATGAAGACTATCGTTTTGGATAGTCCGGCATAAGGACTATCGTTTTGGATAGTCCGACATGGGGACTATCGTTTTTGATAGTCCGGCACATGGACTATCGTTTTGGATAGTCCGGCATGGGCACTGTCGTTTTGGATAGTCGGGTATGGGGACTATCGTTTTGGATAGTCCGGCATGGGGACTATCGTTTTGGATAGTCCGGCATTGGGACTATCATTTTGGATTGTCCGGCATGGCGACTTTCGTTTTGGATAGTCCGGCATGGGGACTATCGTTTTGGATAGTCCGGCATGGGGAATATCGTTTTGGATAGTCCGGCATAGGGACTATCGTTTTGGATAGTCCCGCATGGGGACTATCGTTTTGGCTAGTCCGGCATGGGGACTATCGTTTGGGATAGTCCGACATGGGGACTATCGTTTTGAATAGTCCGACATGGGGACTATCGTTTTAGAATGTCCGCCATGGGGACTATCGTTTTGGATAGTCCGGCATCGGGACTATCGTTTTGGATAGTCCGACATGGGGACTATCGTTTTGGATAGTCCGGCATTGGGACTATCGTTTTGGATAGTCCGGCATGTTGACTATCGTTTTGGATAGTCCGGCATGGGGACTATCGTTTTGGATAGTCCGGCATTGGGACTATCGTTTTATATAGTCCGGCATGGGGACTATCGTTTTGGATAGTCCGGCATGGGGACTATCGTTTTGGATAGGCCGGCATGGGGACTATCGTTTTGGATAGTCCGGCATGGGCACTGTCGTTTTGGATAGTCGGGTATGGGGACTATCGTTTTGGATAGTCCGGCATGGGGACTATCGTTTTGGATAGTCCGGCATTGGGACTATCATTTTGGATTGTCCGGCATGGCGACTTTCGTTTTGGATAGTCCGGCATGGGGACTACCGTTTTGGATAGTCCGGCATGGGGACTACCGTTTTGGAAAGTCCGGCATGGGGACTATCGTTTTGGATAGTCCGGCATTGGGACGATCGTTTTGGATAGTCCGGCATGGGGACTATCGTTTTGGATAGTCCGGCATTGGGACTATCGTTTTATATAGTCCGGCATGGGGACTATCGTTTTGGATAGTCCGGCATGGGGACTATCGTTTTGGATAGGCCGGCATGGGGACTATCGTTTTGGATAGTCCGGCATGGGCACTGTCGTTTTGGATAGTCGGGTATGGGGACTATCGTTTTGGATAGTCCGGCATGGGGACTATCGTTTTGGATAGTCCGACATGAAGACTATCGTTTTGAATAGTCTGGCATTGGGACTATCGTTTTATATAGTCCGGCATGGGGACTATCGTTTTGGATAGTCCGGCATGGGGACTATCGTTTTAGATAATCCGGCATGGGGACTATCGTTTTGGATAGTCCGGCATGTGGACTATCGTTTTGGATAGTCCGGCATGGGGACTATCGTTTTGGATAGTCCGACATGAAGACTATCATTTTGGATAGTCCGGCATTGGGACTATCGTTTTATATAGTCCGGCATGGGGACTATCGTTTTGAATAGTCCGGCATGGGGACTATCGTTTTGGATAGGCCGGCATGGGGACTATCGTTTTGGATAGTCCGGCATTGGGACAATCGTTTTGGATAGTCCGGCATAAGGACTATCGTTTTGGATAGTCCAGCATTGGGACTATCGTTTTGGATAGTCCGGCATTGGGACTACCGTATTGGATAGTCCGGCACAAGAACTATCGTTTTGGATAGTCCTGCATGGGGACTATCGTTTTGGATAGTCAGGCATGGGGACTATCGTTTTGGATAGTCAGGCATGGGGACTATCTTTTTGGATAGTCCGGCATTGGGACTATCGTTTTGGATAGTCCGGCATGGGGACTATCTTTTTGGATAGTCCGGCATTGGGACTATCGTTTTGGATAGTCCGGCATGGGGACTATCGTTTTGGATAGTCCCGCATGGGGACTATCGTTTTGGATAGTCCGGCATGGGGACTATCGTTTTGGATAGTCCGACATGGGGACTATCGTTTTGGATAGTCCGACATGGGGACTATCGTTTTAGATTGTCCGCCATGGGGACTATCGTTTTGGATAGTCTGGCGGGAGGACTATCGTTTTGGATAGTCCGACATGGGGACTATCGTTTTGGATAGTCCGGCATTGGGACTATCGTTTTGGATAGTCCGGCATGTTGACTATCGTTTTGGATAGTCTGGCATGGGGACTATCGTTTTATATAATCCGGCATGGGGACTATCGTTTTGGATAGTCCGGCATGGGGACTATCGTTTTGGATAGTCCGGCATGGTGACTATCGTTTTGGATAGTCCGGCATTGGGACTATCGTTTTGGATAGTCCGGCATGGGGACTATCGTTTTGGATAGTCTGACATGGGGTTTATCGTTTTGGATAGTCCGGCAGGGGGACTATCACTTTTCGCCATGCCGGACAATCCAAAATGATAGTCCCAATGCCGGACTATCCAAAACGATAGTCCCCATGCCGGACTATCCAAAACAATAGTCCCCATACCCGACTATCCAAAACGACAGTGCCCATGCCGGACTATCCAAAACGATAGTCCCCATGCCGGCCTATCCAAAACGATAGTCCCCATGCCGGACTATCCAAAACGATAGTCCCCATGCCGGACTATATAAAACGATAGTCCCAATGCCGGACTATCCAAAACGATAGTCCCCATGCCGGACTATCCAAAACGATAGTCAACATGCCGGACTATCCAAAACGATAGTCCCAATGCCGGACTATCCAAAACGATAGTCCCCATGTCGGACTATCCAAAACGATAGTCCCGATGCCGGACTATCCAAAACGATAGTCCCCATGGCGGACATTCTAAAACGATAGTCCCCATGTCGGACTATTCAAAACGATAGTCCCCATGTCGGACTATCCCAAACGATAGTCCCCATGCCGGACTATCCAAAACGATAGTCCCCATGCCGGACTATCCAAAACGATATTCCCCATGCCGGACTATCCAAAACGATAGTCCCCATGCCGGACTATCCAAAACGAAAGTCGCCATGCCGGACAATCCAAAATGATAGTCCCAATGCCGGACTATCCAAAACGATAGTCCCTATGCCGGACTATCCAAAACGATAGTCCCCATACCCGACTATCCAAAACGACAGTGCCCATGCCGGACTATCCAAAACGATAGTCCATGTGCCGGACTATCAAAAACGATAGTCCCCATGTCGGACTATCCAAAACGATAGTCCTTATGCCGGACTATCCAAAACGATAGTCCCATGCTGGACTATCCAAAACGATAGTCTTCATGACGGACTATCCAAAACCATAGTCCCAATGCCGGACTATCCAAAATGATAGTCCCCATGTCGGACTATCCAAAATGATAGTCCCCATGCCGGACTATCCAAAACGATAGTCCCCATGCCGGACTATCCAAAACGATAGTCCCCATGCCTGACTATCCAAAACGATAGTCCCCATGCCTGACTATCCAAAACGATAGTCCCCATGCAGGACTATCCAAAACGATAGTCCTTGTGCCGGACTATCCAAAACGGTAGTCCCCATGCCGGACTATCCAAAACGGTAGTCCCCATGCCGGACTATCCAAAACGATAGTCCCAATGCTGGACTATCCAAAACGATAGTCCTTATGCCGGACTCTCCAAAACGATAGTCCCAATGCCGGACTATCCAAAACGATAGTCCCCATGCCGGACTATCCAAAACGATAGTCCCCATGCAGGACTATCCAAAACGATAGTCCTTGTGCCGGACTATCCAAAACGGTAGTCCCCATGCCAGACTATCCAAAACGATAGTCCCAATGCCAGACTATCCAAAACGATAGTCCCCATGCCGGCCTATCCAAAACGATAGTCCCCATGCCGGACTATCCAAAACGATAGTCCCCATGCCGGACTATATAAAACGATAGTCCCAATGCCGGACTATCCAAAACGATAGTCTTCATGTCGGACTATCCAAAACGATAGTCCCCATGCCGGATTATCCAAAACGATCGTCCCAATGCCGGACTATCCAACGCGATAGTCCCAATGCCGGACTATCCAAAGTGATAGTCCCCCTGCCGGACTATCCAAAACGATAAACCCCATGTCAGACTACCCAAAACGATAGTCCCCATGCCGGACTATCCAAAACGATAGTCCCAATGCCGGACTATCCAAAAGGATAGTCCCCATGCCGGACTATCCAAAACGATAGTCCCCATGCCGAAATATCCAAAACGATTGTCCCCATGCCGGATTATATAAAACGATAGTCCCCATGCCAGACTATCCAAAACGATAGTCAACATGCCGGACTATCCAAAACGATAGTCCCAATGCCGGACTATCCAAAACGATAGTCCCCATGTCGGACTATCCAAAACGATAGTCCTCCCGCCAGACTATCCAAAACGATAGTCCCCATGGCGGACAATCTAAAACGATAGTCCCCATGTCGGACTATCCAAAACGATAGTCCCCATGTCGGACTATCCAAAACGATAGTCCCCATGTCGGACTATCCAAAACGATAGTCCCCATGCCGGACTATCCAAAACGATAGTCCCCATGCGGGACTATCCAAAACGATAGTCCCCATGCCGGACTATCCAAAACGATAGTCCCAATGCCGGACTATCCAAAAAGATAGTCCCCATGCCGGACTATCCAAAACGATAGTCCCCATGCCGGACTATCCAAAACGATAGTCCCCATGCCTGACTATCCAAAACGATAGTCCCCATGTCGGACTATCCAAAACGATAGTCCCCATGCAGAACTATCCAAAACGATAGTTCTTGTGCCGGACTATCCAAAACGGTAGTCCCCATGCCGGACTATCCAAAACGATAGTCCCAATGCTGGACTATCCAAAACGATAGTCCTTATGCCGGACTATCCAAAACGATAGTCCCAATGCCGGACTATCCAAAACGATAGTCCCCATGCCGGCCTATCCAAAACGATAGTCCCTATGCCGGACTATTCAAAACGATAGTCCCCATGCCGGACTATATAAAACGATAGTCCCAATGCCGGACTATCCAAAATGATAGTCTTCATGTCGGACTATCCAAAACGATAGTCCCCATGCCGGACTATCCAAAACGATAGTCCCAATGCCGGACTATCCAAAACGATAGTCCCCATGCCGGATTATCTAAAACGATAGTCCCCATGCCATACTAACCAAAACGATAGTCCCCATGCCGGACTATATAAAACGATAGTCCTAATGCCGGACTATTCAAAACGATAGTCTTCATGTCGGACTATCCAAACGATAGTCCCCATGCCGGACTATCCAAAACGATCGTCCCAATGCCGGACTATCCAAAACGATAGTCCCCATGCCGGACTTTTCAAAACGGTAGTCCCCATGCCGGACTATCCAAAACGATAGTCCCCATGCCGGACTATCCAAAACGAAAGTCGCCATGCCGGACAATCCAAAATGATAGTCCCAATGCCGGACTATCCAAAACGATAGTCCCCATGCCGGACTATCCAAAACGATAGTCCCCATACCCGACTATCCAAAACGACAGTGCCCATGCCGGACTATCCAAAACGATAGTCCATGTGCCGGACTATCAAAAACGATAGTCCCCATGTCTGACTATCCAAAACGATAGTCCTTATGCCGGACTATCCAAAACGATAGTCCCAATGCCGGACTATCCAAAACGATAGTCCCCATGCCGGCCTATCCAAAACGATAGTCCCCATGCCGGTTTATCCAAAACGATAGTCCCCATGCCGGTTTATCCAAAACGATAGTCCCCATGCCGGACTATATAAAACGATAGTCCCAATGCCGGACTATCCAAAACGATAGTCCCCATGCCGGACTATCCAAAACGATAGTCCCCATGTCGGACTATCCAAAACGATAGTCCCGATGCCGGACTATCCAAAACGATAGTCCCCATGGCGGACATTCTAAAACGATAGTCCCCATGTCGGACTATCCAAAACGATAGTCCCCATGTCGGACTATTCCAAACGATAGTCCCCATGCCGGACTATCCAAAACGAAAGTCCCCATGCCGGACTATCCAAAACGAAAGTCGCCATGCCGGACAATCCAAAATGATAGTCCCAATGCCGGACTATCCAAAACGATAGTCCCCATGCCGGACTATCCAAAACGATAGTCCCCATACCCGACTATCCAAAACGACAGTGCCCATGCCGGACTATCCAAAACGATAGTCCATGTGCCGGACTATCAAAAACGATAGTCCCCATGTCGGACTATCCAAAACGATAGTCCTTATGCCGGACTATCCAAAACGATAGTCCCATGCTGGACTATCCAAAACGATAGTCCCCATGACGGACTATCCAAAACCATAGTCCCAATGCCGGACTATCCAAAATGATAGTCCCCATGTCGGACTATCCAAAACGATAGTCCCCATGCCGGACTATCCAAAACGATAGTCCCCATGCCGGACTATCCAAAACGATAGTCCCTATGCCTGACTATCCAAAACGATAGTCCCCATGCCTGAATATCCAAAACGATAGTCCCCATGCAGGACTATCCAAAACGATAGTCCTTGTGCCGGACTATCCAAAACGGTAGTCCCCATGCCGGACTATCCAAAATGATAGTCCTAATGCTGGACTATCCAAAACGATAGTCCTTATGCCGGACTCTCCAAAACGATAGTCCCAATGCCGGACTATCCAAAACGATAGTCCCCATGCCGGACTATCCAAAACGATAGTCCCTATGCCTGACTATCCAAAACGATAGTCCCCGTGCCTGACTATCCAAAACGATAGTCCCCATGCAGGACTATCCAAAACGATAGTCCTTGTGCCGGACTATCCAAAACGGTAGTCCCCATGCCGGACTATCCAAAACGATAGTCCCAATGCTGGACTATCCAAAACGATAGTCCTTATGCCGGACTATCCAAAACGATAGTCCCAATGCCGGACTATCCAAAACGATAGTCCCCATGCCGGCCTATCCAAAACGATAGTCTCATGCCGGACTATCCAAAACGATAGTCCCCATGCCGGACTATATAAAACGATAGTCCCAATGCCGGACTATCCAAAACGATAGTCTTCATGTCGGACTATCCAAAACGATAGTCCCCATGCCGGATTATCCAAAACGATCGTCCCAATGCCGGACTATCCAAAACGATAGTCCCAATGCCGGACTATCCAAAGCGATAGTCCCCCTGCCTGACTATCCAAAACGATAAACCCCATGTCAGACTATCCAAAACGATAGTCCCCATGCTGGACTATCCAAAACGATAGTCCTAATGCCGGACTATCCAAAACGATAGTCCCCATGCCGGACTATCCAAAACGATAGTCCCCTTGCCGGACTATCCAAAACGATAGTCCCCATGCTGGATTATATAAAACGATAGTCCCAATGCCGGACTATCCAAAACGATAGTCTTCATGTCGGACTATCCAAAACGATAGTCCCCATGCCGGACTATCCAAAACGATCGTCCCAATGCCGGACTATCCAAAACGATAGTCCCCATGTCGGACTATCCAAAACGATAGTCCCCATGCCGGACTATCCAAAACTATAGTCCCCATGCCGGACTATCCAAAACGATAGTCAACATGCCGGACTATCCAAAACGATAGTCCCAATGCCGGACTATCCAAAACGATAGTACCCATGTCGGACTATCCAAAACGATAGTCCCGATTCCGGACTATCCAAAACGATAGTCCTCCCGCCGGACTATCGAAAACGATAGTCCCCATGGCGGACAATCTAAAACGATAGTCCCCATGTCGGACTATCCAAAACGATAGTCCCCATGTCGGACTATCCAAAACGATAGTCCCCATGCCGGACTATCCAAAACGATAGTCCCCATGCGGGACTATCCAAAACGATAGTCCCTATGCCGGACTATCCAAAACGATAGTCCCCATGCCGGACTATCCAAAACGATATTCCCCATGAAGGACTATCCAAAACGATAGTCCCCATGCCGGACTATCCAAAACGAAAGTCGCCATGCCGGACAATCCAAAATGATAGTCCCAATGCCGGACTATCCAAAACGATAGTCCCCATGCCGGACTATCCAAAACGATAGTCCATGTGCCGGACTATCAAAAACGATAGTCCTCATGTCGGACTATCCAAAACGATAGTCCTTATGCCGGACTATCCAAAACGATAGTCCCATGCTGGACTATCCAAAACGATAGTCCCCATGACGGACTATCCAAAACCATAGTCCCAATCCCGGACTATCCAAAATGATAGTCCCCATGTCGGACTATCCAAAACGATAGTCCCCATGCCGGACTATCCAAAACGATAGTCCCCATGCCGGACTATCCAAAACGATAGTCCCCATGCCTGACTATCCAAAACGATAGTCCCCATGCCTGACTATCCAAAACGATAGTCCCCATGCAGGACTATCCAAAACGATAGTCCTTGTGCCGGACTATCCAAAACGGTAGTCCCCATGCCGGACTATCCAAAACGATAGTCCCAATGCTGGACTATCCAAAACGATAGTCCTTATGCCGGACTCTCCAAAACGATAGTCCCAATGCCGGACTATCCAAAACGATAGTCCCCATGCCGGACTATCCAAAACGATAGTCCCTATGCCGGACTATCCAAAACGATAGTCCCCATGCCAGACTATCCAAAACGATAGTCCCTGTGCCTGACTATCCAAAACGATAGTCCCCATGCAGGACTATCCAAAACGATAGTCCTTGTGCCGGACTATCCAAAACGGTAGTCCCCATGCCGGACTATCCAAAACGATAGTCCCAATGCTGGACTATCCAAAACGATAGTCCTTATGCCGGACTATCCAAAACGATAGTCCCAATGCCGGACTATCCAAAACGATATTCCCCATGCCGGCCTATCCAAAACGATAGTCCCCATGCCGGACTATTCAAAACGATAGTCCCCATGCCGGACTATATAAAACGATAGTCCCAATGCCGGACTATTCAAAACGATAGTCTTCATGTCGGACTATCCAAAACGATAGTCCCCATGCCGGATTATCCAAAACGATCGTCCTAATGCCGGAATATCCAAAACGATAGTCCCAATGCCGGACTATCCAAAGCGATAGTCCCCCTGCCTGACTATCCAAAACGATAAACCCCATGTCAGACTATCCAAAACGATAGTCCCCTTGCCGGACTATCCAAAACGATAGTCCCCATGCCGGATTATATAAAACGATAGTCCCAATGCCGGACTATCCAAAACGATAGTCTTCATGTCGGACTATCCAAAACGATAGTCCCCATGCCGGACTATCCAAAACGATCGTCCCAATGCCGGACTATCCAAAACGATAGTCCCCATGCCGGACTATCCAAAACGGTAGTCCCCATGCCGGACTATCCAAAACGATAGTCCCCATGCCGGACTATCCAAAACGAAAGTCCCCATGCCGGACAATCGCAAACGATAGTCCCCATGCCGGACTATCCAAAACGATAGTCCCCATGCCGGACTATCCAAAACGATAGTCCCTAAGCCGGACTATCCAAAACGAAAGTCCTTATACCGGACATTCCAAAACAATAGTCCCAATGCCGGACTATCCAAAATGATAGTCCCCATGCCGGACTATCCAAAACGATAGTCTCCGTGCCGGACTATCTAAAACGATAGTCCCCATGCCGGACTATCCAAAACGATAGTCCCAATGCCGGACTATCCAAAACGATAGTTCCCATGTCGGACTATCCAAAACGATAGTCCCCATGCCTGACTATCCAAAACGATAGTCCCCATGCCGGACTATCCAAAACGATAGTCCCCATGCCGGACTATCCAAAACGACAGTCCCCCTGCCGGACTATCCAAAACGATAGTCCCCGTGCCGGACTATCCAAAACGATAGTCCCCATGCCGGACTATCCAAAACGATAGTCCCCATGCCGGACTATCCAAAACGATAGTCCCCTTGCCGGACTATAAAAAACGATAGTCCCCATGCCGGACTTCCAAAAACGATAGTCCCCATGCCGGACTATCCAAAACGATAGTCCCTATGAAGGACTATACAAAACGATAGTCTACATGCTGGACTATCCAAAACGATAGTCAACATGCCGGAGTATCCAAAACGATAGTCAACATGCCGGACTATCGAAAACAATAGTCCCCATTCTGGACCATCGAAAACGATAGTCCCATGCCGGACTATCCAAAACGATAGTCCCCATGCCGGACTATCCAAAACGATAGTCCCCAGGCTAAGCTATCCAAAACGATAGTCCCCATGCCGGATTATCCAAATCGATACTCCCCATGTCGGACTATCCAAAACGATAGTCCCCTTGCCGGACTATCCAAAACGATAGTCCCCATGCCGGACTATCCAAAACCATTGTCCCAATGCCGGACTATCCAAAACGATAGTCCCCATGCCGGACTATCCAAAACGATAGTCCCCATGCCTGACTATCCAAAACGATAGTCCCCATGCCTGACTATCCAAAACGATAGTCCCCATGCAGGACTATCCAAAACGATAGTCCTTGTGCCGGACTATCCAAAACGGTAGTCCCCATGCCGGACTATCCAAAACGATAGTCCCAATGCTGGACTATCCAAAACGATAGTCCTTATGCCGGACTCTCCAAAACGATAGTCCCAATGCCGGACTATCCAAAACGATAGTCCCCATGCCGGACTATCCAAAACGATAGTCCCTATGCCGGACTATCCAAAACGATAGTCCCCATGCCAGACTATCCAAAACGATAGTCCCTGTGCCTGACTATCCAAAACGATAGTCCCCATGCAGGACTATCCAAAACGATAGTCCTTGTGCCGGACTATCCAAAACGGTAGTCCCCATGCCGGACTATCCAAAACGATAGTCCCAATGCTGGACTATCCAAAACGATAGTCCTTATGCCGGACTATCCAAAACGATAGTCCCAATGCCGGACTATCCAAAACGATATTCCCCATGCCGGCCTATCCAAAACGATAGTCCCCATGCCGGACTATTCAAAACGATAGTCCCCATGCCGGACTATATAAAACGATAGTCCCAATGCCGGACTATTCAAAACGATAGTCTTCATGTCGGACTATCCAAAACGATAGTCCCCATGCCGGATTATCCAAAACGATCGTCCTAATGCCGGAATATCCAAAACGATAGTCCCAATGCCGGACTATCCAAAGCGATAGTCCCCCTGCCTGACTATCCAAAACGATAAACCCCATGTCAGACTATCCAAAACGATAGTCCCCTTGCCGGACTATCCAAAACGATAGTCCCCATGCCGGATTATATAAAACGATAGTCCCAATGCCGGACTATCCAAAACGATAGTCTTCATGTCGGACTATCCAAAACGATAGTCCCCATGCCGGACTATCCAAAACGATCGTCCCAATGCCGGACTATCCAAAACGATAGTCCCCATGCCGGACTATCCAAAACGGTAGTCCCCATGCCGGACTATCCAAAACGATAGTCCCCATGCCGGACTATCCAAAACGAAAGTCCCCATGCCGGACAATCGCAAACGATAGTCCCCATGCCGGACTATCCAAAACGATAGTCCCCATGCCGGACTATCCAAAACGATAGTCCCTAAGCCGGACTATCCAAAACGAAAGTCCTTATACCGGACATTCCAAAACAATAGTCCCAATGCCGGACTATCCAAAACGATAGTCCCCATGCCGGACTATCCAAAACGATAGTCTCCGTGCCGGACTATCTAAAACGATAGTCCCCATGCCGGACTATCCAAAACGATAGTCCCAATGCCGGACTATCCAAAACGATAGTTCCCATGTCGGACTATCCAAAACGATAGTCCCCATGCCTGACTATCCAAAACGATAGTCCCCCTGCCGGACTATCCAAAACGATAGTCCCCGTGCCGGACTATCCAAAACGATAGTCCCCATGCCGGACTATCCAAAACGATAGTCCCCATGCCGGACTATCCAAAACGATAGTCCCCTTGCCGGACTATAAAAAACGATAGTCCCCATGCCGGACTTCCAAAAACGATAGTCCCCATGCCGGACTATCCAAAACGATAGTCCCTATGAAGGACTATACAAAACGATAGTCTACATGCTGGACTATCCAAAACGATAGTCAACATGCCGGAGTATCCAAAACGATAGTCAACATGCCGGACTATCGAAAACAATAGTCCCCATTCTGGACCATCGAAAACGATAGTCCCATGCCGGACTATCCAAAACGATAGTCCCCATGCCGGACTATCCAAAACGATAGTCCCCAGGCTAAGCTATCCAAAACGATAGTCCCCATGCCGGATTATCCAAATCGATACTCCCCATGCCGGACTATCCAAAACGATAGTCCCCTTGCCGGACTATCCAAAACGATAGTCCCCATGCCGGACTATCCAAAACCATTGTCCCAATGCCGGACTATCCAAAATGATAGTCCCCATGTCGGACTATCCAAAACGATAGTCCCCATGTCGGACTATCCAAAACGATAGTCCCGATTCCGGACTATCCAAAACGATAGTCCTCCCGCCGGACTATCCAAAACGATAGTCCCCATGCCAGACTATCCAAAACGATAGTCCCCATGCCGGACTATTCAAAACGATAGTCCCCATGCCGGACTATTCAAAACGATAGTCCCTATGCCGGACTATCCAAAACGATAGTCCCATGCTGGACTATCCAAAACGATAGTCCCCATGCCGGTCTATCTAAAACGATAGTCCCCATGCCGGACTATCCAAAACGATTATCCCCATGCCGGACTATCCAAAACGATAGTCCCCATGCCGGACTATCCAAAACGATAGTCCCCATGCCGGACTATTCAAAACGATAGTCCCCATGCCGGACTATCCAAAACAATAGTCTCAATGCCGGACTATCCAAAAGGATAGTCCCCATGCCGGACTATCCAAAACGATAGTCCCAATGCCGGACGATCCAAAACGATAGTCCCAATGCAGGACTATCCAAAACGATAGTCCCCATGTCGGACTATCCAAAACGATAGTCTCCATGCCGGACTATCCAAAACGATAGTCCCATGCCGGACTATCCAAAACGATAGTCCCCAGGCCGGACCATCCAAAACGATTATCCCCATGCCAGACTATCCAAAACGATAGTCCCCTTGCCGGACTATCCAAAACGATAGTACCCATGCCGGACTATCCAAAACGATAGTCACCCTGCCGGACTATCCAAAACGATAGTCCCCATGTCAGACTATCCAAAACGATAGTCCCCATGCCGGACTATCCAAAACGATAGTCCCAATGCCGGACTATCCAAAACGATAGTCCCCATGCCGGACTATCCAAAACGATAGTCCCCATGCCGGACTATCCAAAACGATAGTCCCCATGCCGGACTATATAAAATGATAGTCCCAATGCCGGACTACCCAAAACGATAGTCTTCATGTCGGACTATCCAAAACGATAGTCCCCATGCCGGACTATCCAAAACGATCGTCCCAATGCCGGACTATCCAAAACGATAGTCCCAATGCCGGACTATCCAAAACGATAGTCCCCATGCCGGACTATCCAAAACGATATTCCCCATGCCGGACTATTTAAAACGATAGCCCCTATGCCGGACTATCCAAAACGATAGTCCCAATGCCGGACTATTCTAAAACGACAGTCCCTATAACGGACTATCCAAAACGATAGTTCCAATGCCGGACTATCCAAAACGATAGTCCCCATGCCGGACTATCCAAAACGATAGTCCCAATGCCGGACGATCCAAAACGATAGTCCCGATGCAGGACTATCCAAAACGATAGTCCCCATGTCGGACTATCCAAAACGATAGTCTCCATGCCGTACTATCCAAAACGATAGTCCCATGCCGGACTATCCAAAACAATAGTCCCCATGCCGAACTATCCAAAACGATTATCCCCATGCCGGATTATAAAAAACGATAGTCCCAATGCCGGACTATCTAAAACGATAGTCCCCATGTCGGACTATCCAAAACGATAGTCCCCATGCCGGACTATCCAAAACGATAGTCCCCATGCCGGACTATCAAAAACGATAGTCCCAATGCCGGACTATCCAAAACAATAGTCCCAATGCCGGACTATCCAAAACGATAGTCCCCATTTCGGACTATCCAAAACGATAGTCCCAATGCCGGACTATCCAAAACGATAGTCCCTATGCCGGACTATCCAAAACGATAGTCACCATGCCGGAGTATCCAAAACGATAGTCCCCATGCCGGACTATCCAAAACGATAGTCAACATGCCGGACTATCGAAAACGATAGTCAACATGCCGGACTATCCAAAACGATAGTCCCCATGCTGGACTATCCAAAACGATAGTCCCATGCCGGACTATCCAAAACGATAGTCCCCATGCCGGACTATCCAAAAGGATAGTAACCATGCCAAGCTATCCAAAACGATAGTCCCAATGCCGGACTATTCAAAACGATAGTCCCCATGCCGGACTATCCAAAACGATAGTCCTATGCTGGACTATCCAAAACGATAGTCCCCATGCCGGACTATCCAAAAGGATAGTCCCCATGCCGGACTATCCAAACCGATTATCCCCATGCCGGACTATCCAAAACGATAGTCCCCATGCCGGACTATCCAAAACGATAGTCCCCATATTGGACTATCCAAAACGATAGTCCCCATGCCGGACTATCCAAAACAATATTCCCCATGCCGGACTATTCAAAACGATAGTCCCCATGCCTGACTATCCAAAACAATAGTGTCAATGCCGGACTATAAAAAGGATAGTCCTCATGTCGGACTATCCAAAACGATAGTTCCCATGCCGGACTATCCAAAACTATAGTCCCCATGCCGGACTATCCAAAACGATAGTCCCAATGCCGGACGATCCAAAACGATAGTCCCAATGCATGACTATCCAAAACGATAGTCCCCATGTCGGACTATCCAAAACGATAGTCTCCATGCCGGACTATCCAAAACGATAGTCCCATGCCGGACTATCCAAAACGATAGTCCCCATGCCGGACCATCCAAAACGATTATCCCCATGCCGGACTATCCAAAACGATAGTCCCCATGCCGGACTATCCAAAACGATAGTCCCCATGCCGGACTATCCAAAACGATAGTCCCCATGCCGGACTATCCAAAACGATAGTCCCTAAGCCGGACTATCCAAAACGAAAGTCCCCATGCCGGACAATCCAAAACGATAGTCCCAATGCCGGACTATCCAAAACGATAGTCCCCATGCTGGACTATCCAAAACGATAGTCCCCATACCCGACTATCCAAAACGATAGTCCCAATGCCGGACTATCCAAAACGATAGTCCCCGTGCCGGACTATCTAAAACGATAGTCCTCATGTCGGACTATCTAAAACGATAGTCTTCATGCCGGACTATCCAAAACGATAGTCCCAATGCCGTACTATCCAAAACGATAGTCCCCATGTCGGACTATCCAAATCAATAGTCCCCATGCCGGACTATCCAAAACGATAGTCCCCATGCCGGACTATCCAAAACGATAGTCCCCCTGCCGGACTATCCAAAACGATAGTCCCCGTGCCGGACTATCCAAAACGATAGTCCCCATGCCGTACTATCCAAAACGATAGTCCCCATGCCGGACTATCCAAAACGATAGTCCCCATGCCGGACTATCCAAAACGATAGTCCCCCTGCTGGACTATCCAAAACGATAGTCCCCGTGCCGGACTATCCAAAACGATAGTCCCCATGCCGGACTATCCAAAACGATAGTCCCCATGAAGGACTATACAAAACGATAGTCTCCATGCTGGACTATCCAAAACGATAGTCAACATGCCGGACAATCCAAAACAATAGTCCCCATGCTGGACTATCCAAAACGATAGTCCCATGCCGGACTATCCAAAACGATAGTCCCCATGCCGGACTATCCAAAACGATAGTCCCCATGCTAAGCTATCCAAAACGATAGTCCCCATGCCGGATTATCCAAATCGATACTCCCCATGCCGGACTATCCAAAACGATAGTCCCCTTGCCGGAATATCCAAAACGATAGTCCCCTTGCCGGACTATCCAAAACGATAGTCCCCATGCCGGACTATCCAAAACCATGGTCCCAATGCCGGACTATCCAAAATGATAGTCCCCATGTCGGACTATCCAAAACGATAGTCCCCATGCCGGACTATCCAAAACGATAGTCCCCATGCCGGACTATCCAAAACGATAGTCCCCATGCCTGACTATCCAAAACGATAGTCCCCATGCCTGACTATCCAAAACGATAGTCCCCATGCAGGACTATCCAAAACGATAGTCCTTGTGCCGGACTATCCAAAACGGTAGTCCCCATGCCGGACTATCCAAAACGATAGTCTCAATGCTGGACTATCCAAAACGATAGTCTCAATGCCGGACTATCCAAAACGATAGTCCCCATGCCGGACTATCCAAAACGATAGTCCCCATGCCGGACTATCCAAAACGATAGTCCTCATGCCGGACTATATAAAACGATAGTCTCAATGCCGGACTATCCAAAACGATAGTCTTCATGTCGGACTATCCAAAACGATAGTCCCCATGCCGGACTATCCAAAACGATCGTCCCAATGCCGGACTATCCAAAACGATAGTCCCAATGCCGGACTATCCAAAACGATAGTCACCCTGCCGGACTATCCAAAACGATAGTCCCCGTGTCAGACTATCCAAAACGATAGTCCCCATGCCGGACTATCCAAAACGATAGTCCCAATGCCGGACTATCCAAAACGATAGTCCCCATGCCGGACTATCAAAACGATAGTCCCTATGCCGGACTATCCAAAACGATAGTCCCCATGCCGGACTATATAAAACGATAGTCCCAATGCCGGACTATCCAAAACAATAGTCTTCATGTCGGACTATCCAAAACGATAGTCCCCATGCCGGACTATCCAAAACGATCGTCCCAATGCCGGACTATCCAAAACGATAGTCCCAATGCCGGACTATCCAAAACGATATTCCCCATGCCGGACTATTCAAAACGATAGCCCCTATGCCGGACTATCCAAAACGATAGTCCCAATGCCGGACTATTCTAAAACGATAGTCCCCATGTCGGACTATCCAAAACGATAGTTCCAATGCCGGATTATCCAAAACGATAGTCCCCTTGCCGGACTATCCAAAACGATAGTCCCAATGCCGGACGATCCAAAACGATAGTCCCGATGCAGGACTATCCAAAACGATAGTCCCCATGTTGGACTATACAAAACGATAGTCTCCATGCCGTACTACCCAACACGATAGTCCCATGCCGGACTATCCAAAACGATAGTCCCCATGCCGAACTATCCAAAACGATTATCCCCATGCCGGATTATCAAAAACGATAGTCCCAATGCCGGACTATCTAAAACGATAGTCCCAATGTTGGACTATCCAAAACGATAGTCCTCATGCCGGACTATCCAAAACGATAGTCCCAATGCCGGACTATCCAAAACGATAGTCCCCATTTCGGACTATCCAAAACGATAGTCCCAATGCCGGACTATCCAAAACGATAGTCCCCATGCCGGACTATCCAAAAAGATAGTCCCCATGCCGGACTATTCAAAACGATAGTCCCCATGCCGGACTATCCAAAACGATAGTCAACATGCCGGACTATCGAAAACGATAGTCAACATGCCGGACTATCCAAAACGATAGTCCCCATGTCGGTCTATCCAAAACGATAGTCCCCATCCCGGACTATCCAAAACGATAGTCCCCATGCCGGACTATCCAAAACGATAGTCCCCATGCCGGACTATCCAAAACGATAGTCCCCATGCCGGACTATTTAAAACGATAGTCCGTAAGCCGGACTATCCAAAACGATAGTCCCCATGCCGGACAATCCAAAACGATAGTCTTCATGTCGGACTATCCAAAACGATAGTCCCCATGCCGGACTATCCAAAACGATAGTCCCCATGCCGGACTATCCAAAACGATAGTCCCCCTGCCGGACTATCCAAAACGATAGTCCCCGTGCCGGACTATCCAAAACGATAGTCCCCATGCCGGACTATTCAAAACGATAGTCCCCATGCCGGACTATCCAAAACGATAGTCCCCATGCCGGACTTTCCAAAACGATAGTCCCCATGCCGGACTATCGAAAACGATAGTCCCCATGAAGGACTATACAAAACGATAGTCTCCATGCTGGACTATCCAAAACGATAGTCAACATGCCGGACTATCCAAAACGATAGTCAACATGCCGGACTATCCAAAACAATAGTCCCCATGCTGGACTATCCAAAACGATAGTCCCATGCCGGTCTATCCAAAACGATAGTCCCCATGCCGGACTATCCAAAACGATAGTCCCCATGCTAAGCTATCCAAAACGATAGTCCCCATGCCGGATTATCCAAATCGATACTCCCCATGCCGGACTATCCAAAACGATAGTCCCCTTGCCGGACTATCCAAAACGATAGTCCCCATGCCGGACTATCCAAAACCATAGTCCCAATGCCGGACTATCCAAAATGATAGTCCCCATGTCGGACTATCCAAAACGATAGTCCCCTTGCCGGACTATCCAAAACGATAGTCCCCATGCCGGACTATCCAAAACGATAGTCCCCATGCCTGACTATCCAAAACGATAGTCCCCATGCCTGACTATCCAAAACGATAGTCCCCATGCAGGACTATCCAAAACGATAGTCCTTGTGCCGGACTATCCAAAACGGTAGTCCCCATGCCGGACTATCCAAAACGATAGTCTCAATGCTGGACTATCCAAAACGATAGTCCCAATGCCGGACTATCCAAAACGATAGTCCCAATGCCGGACTATCCAAAACGATAGTCACCCTGCCGGACTATGCAAAACGATAGTCCCCATGTCAGACTATCCAAAACGATAGTCCCCATGCCGGACTATCCAAAACGATAGTCCCCATGCCGGACTATCCAAAATGATAGTCCCCATGCCGGACTATCCAAAACGATAGTCCCCATGCCGGACTATCCAAAACGACAGTCCCCCTGCCGGACTATCCAAAACGATAGTCCCCGTGCCGGACTATCCAAAACGATAGTCCCCATGCCGGACTATCCAAAACGATAGTCCCCATGCCGGACTATCCAAAACGATAGTCCCCTTGCCGGACTATAAAAAACGATAGTCCCCATGCCGGACTTCCAAAATCGATAGTCCCCATGCCGGACTATCCAAAACGATAGTCCCTATGAAGGACTATACAAAACGATAGTCTCCATGCTGGACTATCCAAAACGATAGTCAACATGCCGGAGTATCCAAAACGATAGTCAACATGCCGGACTATCCAAAACAATAGTCCCCATTCTGGACCATCGAAAACGATAGTCCCATGCCGGACTATCCAAAACGATAGTCCCCATGCCGGACTATCCAAAACGATAGTCCCCAGGCTAAGCTATCCAAAACGATAGTCCCCATGCCGGATTATCCAAATCGATACTCCCCATGCCGGACTATCCAAAACGATAGTCCCCTTGCCGGACTATCCAAAACGATAGTCCCCATGCCGGACTATCCAAAACCATTGTCCCAATGCCGGACTATCCAAAATGATAGTCCCCATGTCGGACTATCCAAAACGATAGTCCCCATGCCGGACTATCCAAAACGATAGTCCCCGTTCCGGACTATCTAAAACGATAGTCCCCATGTCGGACTATCCAAAACGATAGTCCCCATGCCGGACTATCCAAAACGATAGTCCCCATGCCGGATTATCCAAAACGATAGTCCCAATGCCGGACTATCCAAAACGATAGTCCCCATGTCGGACTATCCAAAACGATAGTCCCGATTCCGGACTATCCAAAACGATAGTCCTCCCGCCGGACTATCCAAAACGATAGTCCCCATGCCAGACTATCCAAAACGATAGTCCCCATGCCGGACTATTCAAAACGATAGTCCCCATGCCGGACTATTCAAAACGATAGTCCCTATGCCGGACTATCCAAAACGATAGTCCCATGCTGGACTATCCAAAACGATAGTCCCCATGCCGGTCTATCTAAAACGATAGTCCCCATGCCGGACTATCCAAAACGATTATCCCCATGCCGGACTATCCAAAACGATAGTCCCCATGCCGGACTATCCAAAACGATAGTCCCCATGCCGGACTATTCAAAACGATAGTCCCCATAACGGACTATCCAAAACAATAGTCTCAATGCCGGACTATCCAAAAGGATAGTCCCCATGCCGGACTATTCAAAACGATAGTCCCAATGCCGGACGATCCAAAACGATAGTCCCAATGCAGGACTATCCAAAACGATAGTCCCAATGCCGGACGATCCAAAACGATAGTCCCAATGCCGGACTATCCAAAACGATAGTCCCATGCCGGACTATCCAAAACGATAGTCCCCAGGCCGGACCATCCAAAACGATTATCCCCATGCCAGACTATCCAAAACGATAGTCCCCTTGCCGGACTATCCAAAACGATAGTACCCATGCCGGACTATCCAAAACGATAGTCACCCTGCCGGACTATCCAAAACGATAGTCCCCATGTCAGACTATCCAAAACGATAGTCCCCATGCCGGACTATCCAAAACGATAGTCCCAATGCCGGACTATCCAAAACGATAGTCCCCATGCCGGACTATCCAAAACGATAGTCCCCATGCCGGACTATCCAAAACGATAGTCCCCATGCCGGACTATATAAAATGATAGTCCCAATGCCGGACTACCCAAAACGATAGTCTTCATGTCGGACTATCCAAAACGATAGTCCCCATGCCGGACTATCCAAAACGATCGTCCCAATGCCGGACTATCCAAAACGATAGTCCCAATGCCGGACTATCCAAAACGATAGTCCCCATGCCGGACTATCCAAAACGATATTCCCCATGCCGGACTATTTAAAACGATAGCCCCTATGCCGGACTATCCAAAACGATAGTCCCAATGCCGGACTATTCTAAAACGACAGTCCCTATAACGGACTATCCAAAACGATAGTTCCAATGCCGGACTATCCAAAACGATAGTCCCCATGCCGGACTATCCAAAACGATAGTCCCAATGCCGGACGATCCAAAACGATAGTCCCGATGCAGGACTATCCAAAACGATAGTCCCCATGTCGGACTATCCAAAACGATAGTCTCCATGCCGTACTATCCAAAACGATAGTCCCATGCCGGACTATCCAAAACAATAGTCCCCATGCCGAACTATCCAAAACGATTATCCCCATGCCGGATTATAAAAAACGATAGTCCCAATGCCGGACTATCTAAAACGATAGTCCCCATGTCGGACTATCCAAAACGATAGTCCCCATGCCGGACTATCCAAAACGATAGTCCCCATGCCGGACTATCCAAAACGATAGTCCCAATGCCGGACTATCCAAAACAATAGTCCCAATGCCGGACTATCCAAAACGATAGTCCCCATTTCGGACTATCCAAAACGATAGTCCCAATGCCGGACTATCCAAAACGATAGTCCCTATGCCGGACTATCCAAAACGATAGTCACCATGCCGGAGTATCCAAAACGATAGTCCCCATGCCGGACTATCCAAAACGATAGTCAACATGCCGGACTATCGAAAACGATAGTCAACATGCCGGACTATCCAAAACGATAGTCCCCATGCTGGACTATCCAAAACGATAGTCCCATGCCGGACTATCCAAAACGATAGTCCCCATGCCGGACTATCCAAAAGGATAGTAACCATGCCAAGCTATCCAAAACGATAGTCCCAATGCCGGACTATTCAAAACGATAGTCCCCATGCCGGACTATCCAAAACGATAGTCCTATGCTGGACTATCCAAAACGATAGTCCCCATGCCGGACTATCCAAAACGATAGTCCCCATGCCGGACTATCCAAACCGATTATCCCCATGCCGGACTATCCAAAACGATAGTCCCCATGCCGGACTATCCAAAACGATAGTCCCCATATTGGACTATCCAAAACGATAGTCCCCATGCCGGACTATCCAAAACAATATTCCCCATGCCGGACTATTCAAAACGATAGTCTCCATGCCTGACTATCCAAAACAATAGTCTCAATGCCGGACTATAAAAAAGGATAGTCCTCATGTCGGACTATCCAAAACGATAGTTCCCATGCCGGACTATCCAAAACTATAGTCCCCATGCCGGACTATCCAAAACGATAGTCCCAATGCCGGACGATCCAAAACGATAGTCCCAATGCATGACTATCCAAAACGATAGTCCCCATGTCGGACTATCCAAAACGATAGTCTCCATGCCGGACTATCCAAAACGATAGTCCCATGCCGGACTATCCAAAACGATAGTCCCCATGCCGGACCATCCAAAACGATTATCCCCATGCCGGACTATCCAAAACGATAGTCCCCATGCCGGACTATCCAAAACGATAGTCCCCATGCCGGACTATCCAAAACGATAGTCCCCATGCCGGACTATCCAAAACGATAGTCCCTAAGCCGGACTATCCAAAACGAAAGTCCCCATGCCGGACAATCCAAAACGATAGTCCCAATGCCGGACTATCCAAAACGATAGTCCCCATGCTGGACTATCCAAAACGATAGTCCCCATACCCGACTATCCAAAACGATAGTCCCAATGCCGGACTATCCAAAACGATAGTCCCCGTGCCGGACTATCTAAAACGATAGTCCTCATGTCGGACTATCTAAAACGATAGTCTTCATGCCGGACTATCCAAAACGATAGTCCCAATGCCGTACTATCCAAAACGATAGTCCCCATGTCGGACTATCCAAATCGATAGTCCCCATGCCGGACTATCCAAAACGATAGTCCCCATGCCGGACTATCCAAAACGATAGTCCCCCTGCCGGACTATCCAAAACGATAGTCCCCGTGCCGGACTATCCAAAACGATAGTCCCCATGCCGTACTATCCAAAACGATAGTCCCCATGCCGGACTATCCAAAACGATAGTCCCCATGCCGGACTTTCCAAAACGATAGTCCCCATGCCGGACTATCCAAAACGATAGTCCCCATGAAGGACTATACAAAACGATAGTCTCCATGCTGGACTATCCAAAACGATAGTCAACATGCCGGACAATCCAAAACAATAGTCCCCATGCTGGACTATCCAAAACGATAGTCCCATGCCGGACTATCCAAAACGATAGTCCCCATGCCGGACTATCCAAAACGATAGTCCCCATGCTAAGCTATCCAAAACGATAGTCCCCATGCCGGATTATCCAAATCGATACTCCCCATGCCGGACTATCCAAAACGATAGTCCCCTTGCCGGAATATCCAAAACGATAGTCCCCTTGCCGGACTATCCAAAACGATAGTCCCCATGCCGGACTATCCAAAACCATGGTCCCAATGCCGGACTATCCAAAATGATAGTCCCCATGTCGGACTATCCAAAACGATAGTCCCCATGCCGGACTATCCAAAACGATAGTCCCCATGCCGGACTATCCAAAACGATAGTCCCCATGCCTGACTATCCAAAACGATAGTCCCCATGCCGGACTATCCAAAACGGTAGTCCCCATGCCGGACTATCCAAAACGATAGTCTCAATGCTGGACTATCCAAAACGATAGTCTCAATGCCGGACTATCCAAAACGATAGTCCTCATGCCGGACTATCCAAAACGATAGTCCCCATGCCGGACTATCCAAAACGATAGTCCTCATGCCGGACTATATAAAACGATAGTCCCAATGCCGGACTATCCAAAACGATAGTCTTCATGTCGGACTATCCAAAACGATAGTCCCCATGCCGGACTATCCAAAACGATCGTCCCAATGCCGGACTATCCAAAACGATAGTCCCAATGCCGGACTATCCAAAACGATAGTCACCCTGCCGGACTATCCAAAACGATAGTCCCCGTGTCAGACTATCCAAAACGATAGTCCCCATGCCGGACTATCCAAAACGATAGTCCCAATGCCGGACTATCCAAAACGATAGTCCCCATGCCGGACTATCAAAACGATAGTCCCTATGCCGGACTATCCAAAACGATAGTCCCCATGCCGGACTATATAAAACGATAGTCCCAATGCCGGACTATCCAAAACAATAGTCTTCATGTCGGACTATCCAAAACGATAGTCCCCATGCCGGACTATCCAAAACGATCGTCCCAATGCCGGACTATCCAAAACGATAGTCCCAATGCCGGACTATCCAAAACGATATTCCCCATGCCGGACTATTCAAAACGATAGCCCCTATGCCGGACTATCCAAAACGATAGTCCCAATGCCGGACTATTCTAAAACGATAGTCCCCATGTCGGACTATCCAAAACGATAGTTCCAATGCCGGATTATCCAAAACGATAGTCCCCTTGCCGGACTATCCAAAACGATAGTCCCAATGCCGGACGATCCAAAACGATAGTCCCGATGCAGGACTATCCAAAACGATAGTCCCCATGTTGGACTATACAAAACGATAGTCTCCATGCCGTACTACCCAACACGATAGTTCTATGCCGGACTATCCAAAACGATAGTCCCCATGCCGAACTATCCAAAACGATTATCCCCATGCCGGATTATCAAAAACGATAGTCCCAATGCCGGACTATCTAAAACGATAGTCCCAATGTTGGACTATCCAAAACGATAGTCCTCATGCCGGACTATCCAAAACGATAGTCCCAATGCCGGACTATCCAAAACGATAGTCCCCATTTCGGACTATCCAAAACGATAGTCCCAATGCCGGACTATCCAAAACGATAGTCCCCATGCCGGACTATCCAAAACGATAGTCCCCATGCCGGACTATTCAAAACGATAGTCCCCATGCCGGACTATCCAAAACGATAGTCAAATGCCGGACTATCGAAAACGATAGTCAACATGCTGGACTATCCAAAACGATAGTCCCCATGTCGGTCTATCCAAAACGATAGTCCCCATCCCGGACTATCCAAAACGATAGTCCCCATGCCGGACTATCCAAAACGATAGTCCCCATGCCGGACTATCCAAAACGATAGTCCCCATGCCGGACTATTTAAAACGATAGTCCGTAAGCCGGACTATCCAAAACGATAGTCCCCATGCCGGACAATCCAAAACGATAGTCTTCATGTCGGACTATCCAAAACGATAGTCCCCATGCCGGACTATCCAAAACGATAGTCCCCATGCCGGACTATCCAAAACGATAGTCCCCCTGCCGGACTATCCAAAACGATAGTCCCCGTGCCGGACTATCCAAAACGATAGTCCCCATGCCGGACTATTCAAAACGATAGTCCCCATGCCGGACTATCCAAAACGATAGTCCCCATGCCGGACTTTCCAAAACGATAGTCCCCATGCCGGACTATCGAAAACGATAGTCCCCATGAAGGACTATACAAAACGATAGTCTCCATGCTGGACTATCCAAAACGATAGTCAACATGCCGGACTATCCAAAACGATAGTCAACATGCCGGACTATCCAAAACGATAGTCCCCATGCTGGACTATCCAAAACGATAGTCCCATGCCGGTCTATCCAAAACGATAGTCCCCATGCCGGACTATCCAAAACGATAGTCCCCATGCTAAGCTATCCAAAACGATAGTCCCCATGCCGGATTATCCAAATCGATACTCCCCATGCCGGACTATCCAAAACGATAGTCCCCTTGCCGGACTATCCAAAACGATAGTCCCCATGCCGGACTATCCAAAACCATAGTCCCAATGCCGGACTATCCAAAACGGTAGTCCCCATGCCGGACTATCCAAAACGATAGTCTCAATGCTGGACTATCCAAAACGATAGTCCCAATGCCGGACTATCCAAAACGATAGTCCCAATGCCGGACTGTCCAAAACGATAGTCACCCTGCCGGACTATCCAAAACGATAGTCCCCATGTCAGACTATCCAAAACGATAGTCCCCATGCCGGACTATCCAAAACGATAGTCCCCATGCCGGACTATATAAAACGATAGTCCCAATGCCGGACTATCCAAAACGATAGTCTTCATGTCGGACTATCCAAAACGATAGTCCCGAATGCCGGACTATCCAAAACGATCGTCCCGATGCCGGACTATCCAAAACGATAGTCCCAATGCCGGACTATCCAAAACGATAGTCACCCTGCCGGACTATCCAAAACGATAGTCCCCATGTCAGACTATCCAAAACGATAGTCCCCATGCCGGACTATCCAAAACGATAGTCCCAATGCCGGACTATCCAAAACGATATCCCCCATGCCGGACTATCCAAAACGATAGTCCCCATGCCGGACTATCTAAAACGATAGTCCCAATGCCGGACTATATAAAACGATAGTCCCAATGCCGGACTATCCAAAACGATAGTCTTCATGTCGGACTATCCAAAACGATAGTCCCCATGCCGGACTATCAAAAACGATCGTCCCAATGCCGGACTATCCAAAACGATAGTCCCAATGCCGGACTATCCAAAACGATAGTCCCCATGCCGGACTATCCAAAACGATATTCCCCATGCCGGACTATTCAAAACGATAGCCCCTATGCCGGACTATCCAAAACGATAGTCCCAATGCCGGACTATTCTAAAACGATAGTCCCCATTTCGGACTATCCAAAACGATAGTTCCAATGCCGGACTATCCAAAACGATAGTCCCCATGCCGGACTATCCAAAACGATAGTCCCAATGCCGGACGATCCAAAACGATAGTCCCGATGCAGGACTATCCAAAACGATAGTCCCCATGTCGGACTATCCAAAACGATAGTCTCCATGCCGTACTATCCAAAACGATAGTCCCAATGCTGGACTATCCAAAACGATAGTCCTTTTGCCGGACTATCAAAACGATAGTCCCAATGCTGGACTATCTAAAACGATAGTCCCCATGCCGGACTATCCAAAACGATAGTCCCCATGCCGAACTATCCAAAACGATTATCCCCATGCCGGATTATCAAAAACAATAGTCCCTATGTCGGACTATCCAAAACGATAGTCCCCATGCCGGACTATCCAAAACGATAGTCCCCATGCCAAACTATCCAAAACGATAGTCCCAATGCCGGACTATCCAAAACGATAGTCCCCATTTCGGACTATCCAAAACGATAGTCCCAATGCCGGACTATCCAAAACGATAGTCCCCATGCCGGACTATCCAAAACGATAGTCCCCATGCCGGACTATCCAAAACGATAGTCCCCATGCCGGACTATCCAAAACGATAGTCAACATGCCGGACTATCGAAAACGATAGTCAACATGCCGGACTATCCAAAACGATAGTCCCCATGCCGGACTATTCAAAACGATAGCCCCTATGCCGGACTATCCAAAACGATAGTCCCAATGCCGGACTATTCTAAAACGATAGTCCCCATGTCGGACTATCCAAAACGATAGTTCCAATGCCGGATTATCCAAAACGATAGTCCCCTTGCCGGACTATCCAAAACGATAGTCCCAATGCCGGACGATCCAAAACGATAGTCCCGATGCAGGACTATCCAAAACGATAGTCCCCATGTTGGACTATACAAAACGATAGTCTCCATGCCGTACTACCCAACACGATAGTTCTATGCCGGACTATCCAAAACGATAGTCCCCATGCCGAACTATCCAAAACGATTATCCCCATGCCGGATTATCAAAAACGATAGTCCCAATGCCGGACTATCTAAAACGATAGTCCCAATGTTGGACTATCCAAAACGATAGTCCTCATGCCGGACTATCCAAAACGATAGTCCCAATGCCGGACTATCCAAAACGATAGTCCCCATTTCGGACTATCCAAAACGATAGTCCCAATGCCGGACTATCCAAAACGATAGTCCCCATGCCGGACTATCCAAAACGATAGTCCCCATGCCGGACTATTCAAAACGATAGTCCCCATGCCGGACTATCCAAAACGATAGTCAAATGCCGGACTATCGAAAACGATAGTCAACATGCTGGACTATCCAAAACGATAGTCCCCATGTCGGTCTATCCAAAACGATAGTCCCCATCCCGGACTATCCAAAACGATAGTCCCCATGCCGGACTATCCAAAACGATAGTCCCCATGCCGGACTATCCAAAACGATAGTCCCCATGCCGGACTATTTAAAACGATAGTCCGTAAGCCGGACTATCCAAAACGATAGTCCCCATGCCGGACAATCCAAAACGATAGTCTTCATGTCGGACTATCCAAAACGATAGTCCCCATGCCGGACTATCCAAAACGATAGTCCCCATGCCGGACTATCCAAAACGATAGTCCCCCTGCCGGACTATCCAAAACGATAGTCCCCGTGCCGGACTATCCAAAACGATAGTCCCCATGCCGGACTATTCAAAACGATAGTCCCCATGCCGGACTATCCAAAACGATAGTCCCCATGCCGGACTTTCCAAAACGATAGTCCCCATGCCGGACTATCGAAAACGATAGTCCCCATGAAGGACTATACAAAACGATAGTCTCCATGCTGGACTATCCAAAACGATAGTCAACATGCCGGACTATCCAAAACGATAGTCAACATGCCGGACTATCCAAAACGATAGTCCCCATGCTGGACTATCCAAAACGATAGTCCCATGCCGGTCTATCCAAAACGATAGTCCCCATGCCGGACTATCCAAAACGATAGTCCCCATGCTAAGCTATCCAAAACGATAGTCCCCATGCCGGATTATCCAAATCGATACTCCCCATGCCGGACTATCCAAAACGATAGTCCCCTTGCCGGACTATCCAAAACGATAGTCCCCATGCCGGACTATCCAAAACCATAGTCCCAATGCCGGACTATCCAAAACGGTAGTCCCCATGCCGGACTATCCAAAACGATAGTCTCAATGCTGGACTATCCAAAACGATAGTCCCAATGCCGGACTATCCAAAACGATAGTCCCAATGCCGGACTGTCCAAAACGATAGTCACCCTGCCGGACTATCCAAAACGATAGTCCCCATGTCAGACTATCCAAAACGATAGTCCCCATGCCGGACTATCCAAAACGATAGTCCCCATGCCGGACTATATAAAACGATAGTCCCAATGCCGGACTATCCAAAACGATAGTCTTCATGTCGGACTATCCAAAACGATAGTCCCGAATGCCGGACTATCCAAAACGATCGTCCCGATGCCGGACTATCCAAAACGATAGTCCCAATGCCGGACTATCCAAAACGATAGTCACCCTGCCGGACTATCCAAAACGATAGTCCCCATGTCAGACTATCCAAAACGATAGTCCCCATGCCGGACTATCCAAAACGATAGTCCCAATGCCGGACTATCCAAAACGATATCCCCCATGCCGGACTATCCAAAACGATAGTCCCCATGCCGGACTATCTAAAACGATAGTCCCAATGCCGGACTATATAAAACGATAGTCCCAATGCCGGACTATCCAAAACGATAGTCTTCATGTCGGACTATCCAAAACGATAGTCCCCATGCCGGACTATCAAAAACGATCGTCCCAATGCCGGACTATCCAAAACGATAGTCCCAATGCCGGACTATCCAAAACGATAGTCCCCATGCCGGACTATCCAAAACGATATTCCCCATGCCGGACTATTCAAAACGATAGCCCCTATGCCGGACTATCCAAAACGATAGTCCCAATGCCGGACTATTCTAAAACGATAGTCCCCATTTCGGACTATCCAAAACGATAGTTCCAATGCCGGACTATCCAAAACGATAGTCCCCATGCCGGACTATCCAAAACGATAGTCCCAATGCCGGACGATCCAAAACGATAGTCCCGATGCAGGACTATCCAAAACGATAGTCCCCATGTCGGACTATCCAAAACGATAGTCTCCATGCCGTACTATCCAAAACGATAGTCCCAATGCTGGACTATCCAAAACGATAGTCCTTTTGCCGGACTATCAAAACGATAGTCCCAATGCTGGACTATCTAAAACGATAGTCCCCATGCCGGACTATCCAAAACGATAGTCCCCATGCCGAACTATCCAAAACGATTATCCCCATGCCGGATTATCAAAAACAATAGTCCCTATGTCGGACTATCCAAAACGATAGTCCCCATGCCGGACTATCCAAAACGATAGTCCCCATGCCAAACTATCCAAAACGATAGTCCCAATGCCGGACTATCCAAAACGATAGTCCCCATTTCGGACTATCCAAAACGATAGTCCCAATGCCGGACTATCCAAAACGATAGTCCCCATGCCGGACTATCCAAAACGATAGTCCCCATGCCGGACTATCCAAAACGATAGTCCCCATGCCGGACTATCCAAAACGATAGTCAACATGCCGGACTATCGAAAACGATAGTCAACATGCCGGACTATCCAAAACGATAGTCCCCATGCTGGACTATCCAAAACGATAGTCCCATTCCGGACTATCCAAAACGATAGTCGCCATGCCGGACTATCCAAAACGATAGTCCCCATGCCAAGCTATCCAAAACGATAGTCCCCATGCCGGATAATCCAAAACGATAGTCCCCATGCCAAGCTATCCAAAACGATAGTCCCCATGCCGGATAATCCAAAACGATACTCCCCATGCCGGACTATCCAAAACGATAGTCCCCTTGCCGGACTATCCAAAACGATTGTCCCCATGCCGGTCTATCCAAAACCATAGTCCCAATGCCGGACTATCCAAAACGATAGTCCCCATGTTGGACTATCCAAAACGATAGTCCCCATGCCGGACTATCCAAAACGATAGTCCCCATGCCGGACTATCCAAAACGATATCACAATGCCGGACTATCCAAAACGATAGTCAACATGCCGGACTATCCAAAACAATAGTCCCCATGCTGGACTATCCAAAACGATAGTCCCATGCCGGACTATCTAAAACGATCGTCCCATGCCGGACTATCCAAAACGATCGTCCTAATGCCGGACTATCCAAAACGATAGTCCCAATGCCGGACTATCCAAAACGATAGTCCCCATGCCGGACTATCCAAAACGATATTCCCCATGCCGGACTATTCAAAACGATAGTCCCCATGCCGGACTATCCAAAACGATAGTCCCAATGCCGGACTATTCTAAAACGATAGTCCCCATGTCGGACTATCCAAAACGATAGTTCTAATGCCGGACTATCCAAAACGATAGTCCCCATGCTGGACTATCCAAAACGATAGTCCCAATGCCGGACGATCCAAAACGATAGTCCCGATGCAGGACTATCCAAAACGATAGTCCCCATGTCGGACTATCCAAAACGATAGTCTCCATGCCGGACTATCCAAAACGATAGTCCCCATGCCGGACTATCCAAAACGATATTCCCCATGCCGGACTATTTAAAACGATAGCCCCTATGCCGGACTATCCAAAACGATAGTCCCAATGCCGGACTATTCTTAAACGACAGTCCCTATAACGGACTATCCAAAACGATAGTTCCAATGCCGGACTATCCAAAACGATAGTCCCCATGCCGGACTATCCAAAACGATAGTCCCAATGCCGGACGATCCAAAACGATAGTCCCGATGCAGGACTATCCAAAACGATAGTCCCCATGTCGGACTATCCAAAACGATAGTCTCCATGCCGTACTATCCAAAACGATAGTCCCATGCCGGACTATCCAAAACAATAGTCCCCATGCCGAACTATCCAAAACGATTATCCCCATGCCGGATTATAAAAAACGATAGTCCCAATGCCGGACTATCTAAAACGATAGTCCCCATGTCGGACTATCCAAAACGATAGTCCCCATGCCGGACTATCCAAAACGATAGTCCCCATGCCGGACTATCCAAAACGATAGTCCCCATATTGGACTATCCAAAACGATAGTCCCCATGCCGGACTATCCAAAACAATATTCCCCATGCCGGACTATTCAAAACGATAGTCCCCATGCCTGACTATCCAAAACAATAGTCTCAATGCCGGACTATAAAAAAGGATAGTCCTCATGTCGGACTATCCAAAACGATAGTTCCCATGCCGGACTATCCAAAACTATAGTCCCAATGCATGACTATCCAAAACGATAGTCCCCATGTCGGACTATCCAAAACGATAGTCTCCATGCCGGACTATCCAAAACGATAGTCCCATGCCGGACTATCCAAAACGATAGTCCCCATGCCGGACCATCCAAAACGATTATCCCCATGCCGGACTATCCAAAACGATAGTCCCCATGCCGGACTATCCAAAACGATAGTCCCCATGCCGGACTATCCAAAACGATAGTCCCCATGCCGGACTATCCAAAACGATAGTCCCTAAGCCGGACTATCCAAAACGAAAGTCCCCATGCCGGACAATCCAAAACGATAGTCCCAATGCCGGACTATCCAAAACGATAGTCCCCATGCCGGACTATCCAAAACGATAGTCCCCATACCCGACTATCCAAAACGATAGTCCCAATGCCGGACTATCCAAAACGATAGTCCCCGTGCCGGACTATCTAAAACGATAGTCCTCATGTCGGACTATCTAAAACGATAGTCTTCATGCCGGACTATCCAAAACGATAGTCAACATGCCGGACAATCCAAAACAATAGTCCCCATGCTGGACTATCCAAAACGATAGTCCCATGCCGGACTATCCAAAACGATAGTCCCCATGCCGGACTATCCAAAACGATAGTCCCCATGCTAAGCTATCCAAAACGATAGTCCCCATGCCGGATTATCCAAATCGATACTCCCCATGCCGGACTATCCAAAACGATAGTCCCCTTGCCGGAATATCCAAAACGATAGTCCCCTTGCCGGACTATCCAAAACGATAGTCCCCATGCCGGACTATCCAAAACCATGGTCCCAATGCCGGACTATCCAAAATGATAGTCCCCATGTCGGACTATCCAAAACGATAGTCCCCATGCCGGACTATCCAAAACGATAGTCCCCATGCCGGACTATCCAAAACGATAGTCCCCATGCCGGACTATCCAAAACGATAGTCCCCATGCCTGACTATCCAAAACGATAGTCCCCATGCCGGACTATCCAAAACGGTAGTCCCCATGCCGGACTATCCAAAACGATAGTCTCAATGCTGGACTATCCAAAACGATAGTCTCAATGCCGGACTATCCAAAACGATAGTCCTCATGCCGGACTATCCAAAACGATAGTCCCCATGCCGGACTATCCAAAACGATAGTCCTCATGCCGGACTATATAAAACGATAGTCCCAATGCCAGACTATCCAAAACGATAGTCTTCATGTCGGACTATCCAAAACGATAGTCCCCATGCCGGACTATCCAAAACGATCGTCCCAATGCCGGACTATCCAAAACGATAGTCCCAATGCCGGACTATCCAAAACGATAGTCACCCTGCCGGACTATCCAAAACGATAGTCCCCGTGTCAGACTATCCAAAACGATAGTCCCCATGCCGGACTATCCAAAACGATAGTCCCAATGCCGGACTATCCAAAACGATAGTCCCCATGCCGGACTATCAAAACGATAGTCCCTATGCCGGACTATCCAAAACGATAGTCCCCATGCCGGACTATATAAAACGATAGTCCCAATGCCGGACTATCCAAAACAATAGTCTTCATGTCGGACTATCCAAAACGATAGTCCCCATGCCGGACTATCCAAAACGATCGTCCCAATGCCGGACTATCCAAAACGATAGTCCCAATGCCGGACTATCCAAAACGATATTCCCCATGCCGGACTATTCAAAACGATAGCCCCTATGCCGGACTATCCAAAACGATAGTCCCAATGCCGGACTATTCTAAAACGATAGTCCCCATGTCGGACTATCCAAAACGATAGTTCCAATGCCGGATTATCCAAAACGATAGTCCCCTTGCCGGACTATCCAAAACGATAGTCCCAATGCCGGACGATCCAAAACGATAGTCCCGATGCAGGACTATCCAAAACGATAGTCCCCATGTTGGACTATACAAAACGATAGTCTCCATGCCGTACTACCCAACACGATAGTCCCATGCCGGACTATCCAAAACGATAGTCCCCATGCCGAACTATCCAAAACGATTATCCCCATGCCGGATTATCAAAAACGATAGTCCCAATGCCGGACTATCTAAAACGATAGTCCCAATGTTGGACTATCCAAAACGATAGTCCTCATGCCGGACTATCCAAAACGATAGTCCCAATGCCGGACTATCCAAAACGATAGTCCCCATTTCGGACTATCCAAAACGATAGTCCCAATGCCGGACTATCCAAAACGATAGTCCCCATGCCGGACTATCCAAAACGATAGTCCCCATGCCGGACTATTCAAAACGATAGTCCCCATGCCGGACTATCCAAAACGATAGTCAACATGCCGGACTATCGAAAACGATAGTCAACATGCTGGACTATCCAAAACGATAGTCCCCATGTCGGTCTATCCAAAACGATAGTCTTCATCCCGGACTATCCAAAACGATAGTCCCCATGCCGGACTATCCAAAACGATAGTCCCCATGCCGGACTATCCAAAACGATAGTCCCCATGCCGGACTATTTAAAACGATAGTCCGTAAGCCGGACTATCCAAAACGATAGTCCCCATGCCGGACAATCCAAAACGATAGTCTTCATGTCGGACTATCCAAAACGATAGTCCCCATGCCGGACTATCCAAAACGATAGTCCCCATGCCGGACTATCCAAAACGATAGTCCCCCTGCCGGACTATCCAAAACGATAGTCCCCGTGCCGGACTATCCAAAACGATAGTCCCCATGCCGGACTATTCAAAACGATAGTCCCCATGCCGGACTATCCAAAACGATAGTCCCCATGCCGGACTTTCCAAAACGATAGTCCCCATGCCGGACTATCGAAAACGATAGTCCCCATGAAGGACTATACAAAACGATAGTCTCCATGCTGGACTATCCAAAACGATAGTCAACATGCCGGACTATCCAAAACGATAGTCAACATGCCGGACTATCCAAAACAATAGTCCCCATGCTGGACTATCCAAAACGATAGTCCCATGCCGGTCTATCCAAAACGATAGTCCCCATGCCGGACTATCCAAAACGATAGTCCCCATGCTAAGCTATCCAAAACGATAGTCCCCATGCCGGATTATCCAAATCGATACTCCCCATGCCGGACTATCCAAAACGATAGTCCCCTTGCCGGACTATCCAAAACGATAGTCCCCATGCCGGACTATCCAAAACCATAGTCCCAATGCCGGACTATCCAAAATGATAGTCCCCATGTCGGACTATCCAAAACGATAGTCCCCTTGCCGGACTATCCAAAACGATAGTCCCCATGCCGGACTATCCAAAACGATAGTCCCCATGCCTGACTATCCAAAACGATAGTCCCCATGCCTGACTATCCAAAACGATAGTCCCCATGCAGGACTATCCAAAACGATAGTCCTTGTGCCGGACTATCCAAAACGGTAGTCCCCATGCCGGACTATCCAAAACGATAGTCTCAATGCTGGACTATCCAAAACGATAGTCCCAATGCCGGACTATCCAAAACGATAGTCCCAATGCCGGACTATCCAAAACGATAGTCACCCTGCCGGACTATCCAAAACGATAGTCCCCATGTCAGACTATCCAAAACGATAGTCCCCATGCCGGACTATCCAAAACGATAGTCCCCATGCCGGACTATATAAAACGATAGTCCCAATGCCGGACTATCCAAAACGATAGTCTTCATGTCGGACTATCCAAAACGATAGTCCCGAATGCCGGACTATCCAAAACGATCGTCCCGATGCCGGACTATCCAAAACGATAGTCCCAATGCCGGACTATCCAAAACGATAGTCACCCTGCCGGACTATCCAAAACGATAGTCCCCATGTCAGACTATCCAAAACGATAGTCCCCATGCCGGACTATCCAAAACGATAGTCCCAATGCCGGACTATCCAAAACGATATCCCCCATGCCGGACTATCCAAAACGATAGTCCCCATGCCGGACTATCCAAAACGATAGTCCCCATGCCGGACTATATAAAACGATAGTCCCAATGCCGGACTATCCAAAACGATAGTCTTCATGTCGGACTATCCAAAACGATAGTCCCCATGCCGGACTATCCAAAACGATCGTCCCAATGCCGGACTATCCAAAACGATAGTCCCAATGCCGGACTATCCAAAACGATAGTCCCCATGCCGGACTATCCAAAACGATATTCCCCATGCCGGACTATTCAAAACGATAGCCCCTATGCCGGACTATCCAAAACGATAGTCCCAATGCCGGACTATTCTAAAACGATAGTCCCCATTTCGGACTATCCAAAACGATAGTTCGAATGCCGGACTATCCAAAACGATAGTCCCCATGCCGGACTATCCAAAACGATAGTCCCAATGCCGGACGATCCAAAACGATAGTCCCGATGCAGGACTATCCAAAACGATAGTCCCCATGTCGGACTATCCAAAACGATAGTCTCCATGCCGTACTATCCAAAACGATAGTCCCAATGCTGGACTATCCAAAACGATAGTCCTTTTGCCGGACTATCAAAACGATAGTCCCAATGCTGGACTATCTAAAACGATAGTCCCCATGCCGGACTATCCAAAACGATAGTCCCCATGCCGAACTATCCAAAACGATTATCCCCATGCCGGATTATCAAAAAGGATAGTCCCTATGTCGGACTATCCAAAACGATAGTCCCCATGCCGGACTATCCAAAACGATAGTCCCCATGCCAAACTATCCAAAACGATAGTCCCAATGCCGGACTATCCAAAACGATAGTCCCCATTTCGGACTATCCAAAACGATAGTCCCAATGCCGGACTATCCAAAACGATAGTCCCCATTTCGGACTATCCAAAACGATAGTCCCCATGCCGGACTATCCAAAACGATAGTCCCCATGCCGGACTATCCAAAACGATAGTCAACATGCCGGACTATCGAAAACGATAGTCAACATGCCGGACTATCCAAAACGATAGTCCCCATGCTGGACTATCCAAAACGATAGTCCCATTCCGGACTATCCAAAACGATAGTCGCCATGCCGGACTATCCAAAACGATAGTCCCCATGCCAAGCTATCCAAAACGATAGTCCCCATGCCGGATAATCCAAAACGATACTCCCCATGCCGGACTATCCAAAACGATAGTCCCCTTGCCGGACTATCCAAAACGATTGTCCCCATGCCGGTCTATCCAAAACCATAGTCCCAATGCCGGACTATCCAAAACGATAGTCCCCATGTTGGACTATCCAAAACGATAGTCCCCATGCCGGACTATCCAAAACGATAGTCCCCATGCCGGACTATCCAAAACGATATCACAATGCCGGACTATCCAAAACGATAGTCAACATGCCGGACTATCCAAAACAATAGTCCCCATGCTGGACTATCCAAAACGATAGTCCCATGCCGGACTATCTAAAACGATCGTCCCATGCCGGACTATCCAAAACGATCGTCCTAATGCCGGACTATCCAAAACGATAGTCCCAATGCCGGACTATCCAAAACGATAGTCCCCATGCCGGACTATCCAAAACGATATTCCCCATGCCGGACTATTCAAAACGATAGTCCCCATGCCGGACTATCCAAAACGATAGTCCCAATGCCGGACTATTCTAAAACGATAGTCCCCATGTCGGACTATCCAAAACGATAGTTCTAATGCCGGACTATCCAAAACGATAGTCCCCATGCTGGACTATCCAAAACGATAGTCCCAATGCCGGACGATCCAAAACGATAGTCCCGATGCAGGACTATCCAAAACGATAGTCCCCATGTCGGACTATCCAAAACGATAGTCTCCATGCCGGACTATCCAAAACGATAGTCCCATGCCGGACTATCCAAAACGATAGTCCCCATGCCTGACTATCCAAAACGATTATCTCCATGCCGGATTATCAAAAACGATAGTCCCAATGCCGGACTATCTAAAACGATAGTCCCCATGTCGGACTATCCAAAACGATAGTCAACATGCCGGACTATCGAAAACGATAGTCAACATGCCGGACTATCTAAAACGATGGTCCCCATGCTGGACTATCCAAAACGATAGTCCCATGACGGACTATCCAAAACGATAGTCCCCATGCCGGACTATCCAAAACGATAGTCTCCATGCCAAGCTATCCAAAACGATAGTCCCCATGCCGGATAATCCAAAACGATACTCCCCATGCCGGACTATCCAAAACGATAGTCCCCTTGCCGGACTATCCAAAACGACAGTCCCCATGCCGGACTATCCAAAACCATAGTCCCAATGCCGGACTATCCAAAACGATAGTCCCCATGTCGGACTATCCAAAACGATAGTCCCCATGCCGGACTATCCAAAACGATAGTCCCCATGCCGGACTATCCAAAACGGTAGTCACAATGCCGGACTATCCAAAACGATAGTCCCCATGTCGGATTATCTAAAATGATAGTCCCTATGCTGGACTATCCAAAACGATAGTCCCCATGCCGGACTATCGAAAACGATAGTCCTTATGACGAACTATCCAAAACGATAGTCCCAATGCCGGACTATCCAAAACCATAGTCCCCATGCCGGACTATCCAAAACGATAGTCCCCATGCCGGACTATATAAAACGATAGTCCCAATGCCGGACTATCCAAAACGATAGTCTCCATGTCGGACTATCCAAAACGATAGTCCCCATGCCGGACTATATAAAACGATAGTCCCGATGCCGGAATATCCAAAACGATAGTCCCCATGTCGGACTATCCAAAACGATAGTCCCCATGCCGGACTATCCAAAACGATTGTCCCCATGCCAGACTATCCAAAACGGTAGTCACAATGCCGGACTATCCAAAACGATAGTGCCCATGTCGGACTATCTAAAATGATAGTCCCCATGCCGGACTATCCAAAACGATCGTCCCCATGCCGGACTATCCAAAATGATAGTCCCCATGCCTGACTATACAAAACGATAGTCCTTGTGCCGGACTATCCAAAACGATAGTCCCCATGCCGGACTATCCAAAACAATAGTCCCAATGCTGGACTATCCAAAACGATAGTCCTTATGCCGGACTATCCAAAACGATAGTCCCAATGCCGGGCTATCCAAAACGATAATCCCCATGCCGGACTATCCAAAACGATAGTCCCCATTACGGACTATCAAAAACGATAGTCTCCATGCCGGACTATATAAAACGATAGTCCCAATGCCGGACTATCCAAAACGATAGTCTTCATGTCGGACTATCCAAAACGATAGTCCCCATGCCGGACTATATAAAAAGATAGTCCCAATGCCGGACTATCCAAAATGATAGTCCCCATGCCGGACAATCCAAAACGATAGTCCCCATGCCGGACTATATAAAACGATAGTCCCAATGCCGGACTATCCAAAACGATAGTCCCCATGCCGGACTATTCAAAAGGATAGTCCCCATGCCGGACTATCCAAAACGATAGTCCCAATGCCGGATGATCCAAAACGATAGTCCCAATGCAGGACTATCCAAAACGATAATCCCTATGTCGGACTATCCAAAACGATAGTCTCTTTGCCGGACTATCCAAAACGATAGTCCCATGCCGGACTATCCAAAACGATTGTCCCCATGCCGGACTATTAAAACGATAGTCCCCATGCCGGACTATCCGAAACGATAGTCCCCATGCCGGACTATCCAAAACGATAGTCAACATGCCGGACTATCCAAAACGATAGTCCCAATGCCGGACTATCCAAAACGATAGTCCCCATGCCGGATTATCAAAAACGATAGTCCCAATGCCGGACTATCTAAAACGATAGTCCCCATGTCGGACTATCCAAAACGATAGTCCCCATGCCGGACTATCCAAAACAATAGTCCCCATGCCGGACTATTCAAAAGGATAGTCCCCATGCCGGACTATCCAAAACGATAGTCCCAATGCCGGATGATCCAAAACGATAGTCCCAATGCAGGACTATCCAAAACGATAATCCCTATGTCGGACTATCCAAAACGATAGTCTCTTTGCCGGACTATCCAAAACGATAGTCCCATGCCGGACTATCCAAAACGATTGTCCCCATGCCGGACTATTCAAAACGATAGTCCCCATGCCGGACTATCCAAAACGATAGTCCCCATGCCGGACTATCCAAAACGATAGTCTCAATGCTGGACTATCCAAAACGATAGTCCCAATGCCGGACTATCCAAAACGATAGTCCCAATGCCGGACTATCCAAAACGATAGTCACCCTGCCGGACTATCCAAAACGATAGTCCCCATGTCAGACTATCCAAAACGATAGTCCCCATGCCGGACTATCCAAAACGATAGTCCCCATGCCGGACTATATAAAACGATAGTCCCAATGCCGGACTATCCAAAACGATAGTCTTCATGTCGGACTATCCAAAACGATAGTCCCGAATGCCGGACTATCCAAAACGATCGTCCCGATGCCGGACTATCCAAAACGATAGTCCCAATGCCGGACTATCCAAAACGATAGTCACCCTGCCGGACTATCCAAAACGATAGTCCCCATGTCAGACTATCCAAAACGATAGTCCCCATGCCGGACTATCCAAAACGATAGTCCCAATGCCGGACTATCCAAAACGACATCCCCCATGCCGGACTATCCAAAACGATAGTCCCCATGCCGGACTATCCAAAACGATAGTCCCCATGCCGGACTATATAAAACGATAGTCCCAATGCCGGACTATCCAAAACGATAGTCTTCATGTCGGACTATCCAAAACGATAGTCCCCATGCCGGACTATCCAAAACGATCGTCCCAATGCCGGACTATCCAAAACGATAGTCCCAATGCCGGACTATCCAAAACGATAGTCCCCATGCCGGACTATCCAAAACGATATTCCCCATGCCGGACTATTCAAAACGATAGCCCCTATGCCGGACTATCCAAAACGATAGTCCCAATGCCGGACTATTCTAAAACGATAGTCCCCATTTCGGACTATCCAAAACGATAGTTCCAATGCCGGACTATCCAAAACGATAGTCCCCATGCCGGACTATCCAAAACGATAGTCCCAATGCCGAACGATCCAAAACGATAGTCCCGATGCAGGACTATCCAAAACGATAGTCCCCATGTCGGACTATCCAAAACGATAGTCTCCATGCCGTACTATCCAAAACGATAGTCCCAATGCTGGACTATCCAAAACGATAGTCCTTTTGCCGGACTATCAAAACGATAGTCCCAATGCTGGACTATCTAAAACGATAGTCCCCATGCCGGACTATCCAAAACGATAGTCCCCATGCCGAACTATCCAAAACGATTATCCCCATGCCGGATTATCAAAAAGGATAGTCCCTATTTCGGACTATCCAAAACGATAGTCCCCATGCCGGACTATCCAAAACGATAGTCCCCATGCCAAACTATCCAAAACGATAGTCCCAATGCCGGACTATCCAAAACGATAGTCCCCATTTCGGACTATCCAAAACGATAGTCCCAATGCCGGACTATCCAAAACGATAGTCCCCATGCCGGACTATCCAAAACGATAGTCCCCATGCCGGACTATCCAAAACGATAGTCCCCATGCCGGACTATCCAAAACGATAGTCAACATGCCGGACTATCGCAAACGATAGTCAACATGCCGGACTATCCAAAACGATAGTCCCCATGCTGGACTATCCAAAACGATAGTCCCATTCCGGACTATCCAAAACGATAGTCGCCATGCCGGACTATCCAAAACGATAGTCCCCATGCCAAGCTATCCAAAACGATAGTCCCCATGCCGGATAATCCAAAACGATACTCCCCATGCCGGACTATCCAAAACGATAGTCCCCTTGCCGGACTATCCAAAACGATTGTCCCCATGCCGGTCTATCCAAAACCATAGTCCCAATGCCGGACTATCCAAAACGATAGTCCCCATGTTGGACTATCCAAAACGATAGTCCCCATGCCGGACTATCCAAAACGATAGTCCCCATGCCGGACTATCCAAAACGATATCACAATGCCGGACTATCCAAAACGATAGTCAACATGCCGGACTATCCAAAACAATAGTCCCCATGCTGGACTATCCAAAACGATAGTCCCAAGCCGGACTATCTAAAACGATCGTCCCATGCCGGACTATCCAAAACGATAGTCCCAATGCCGGACTATTCTAAAACGATAGTCCCCATGTCGGACTATCCAAAACGATAGTTCTAATGCCGGACTATCCAAAACGATAGTCCCCATGCTGGACTATCCAAAACGATAGTCCCAATGCCGGACGATCCAAAACAATAGTCCCGATGCAGGACTATCCAAAACGATAGTCCCCATGTCGGACTATCCAAAACGATAGTCTCCATGCCGGACTATCCAAAACGATAGTCCCATGCCGGACTATCCAAAACGATAGTCCCCATGCCTGACTATCCAAAACGATTATCCCCATGCCGGATTATCAAAAACGATAGTCCCAATGCCGGACTATCTAAAACGATAGTCCCCATGTCGGACTATCCAAAACGATAGTCCCCATGCCGGACTATCCAAAACGATAATCCCCATGCCGGACTATCCAAAACGATAGTCCCCATGCCGGACTATCCAAAACGATAGTCCCCATGCCGGACTATCCAAAACGATAGTCAACATGCCGGACTATCGAAAACGATAGTCAACATGCCGGACTATCTAAAACGATGGTCCCCATGCTGGACTATCCAAAACGATAGTCCCATGACGGACTATCCAAAACGATAGTCCCCATGCCGGACTATCCAAAACGATAGTCTCCATGCCAAGCTATCCAAAACGATAGTCCCCATGCCGGATAATCCAAAACGATACTCCCCATGCCGGACTATCCAAAACGATAGTCCCCTTGCCGGACTATCCAAAACGACAGTCCCCATGCCGGACTATCCAAAACCATAGTCCCAATGCCGGACTATCCAAAACGATAGTCCCCATGTCGGACTATCCAAAACGATAGTCCCCATGCCGGACTATCCAAAACGATAGTCCCCATGCCGGACTATCCAAAACGGTAGTCACAATGCCGGACTATCCAAAACGATAGTCCCCATGTCGGATTATCTAAAATGATAGTCCCTATGCTGGACTATCCAAAACGATAGTCCCCATGCCGGACTATCGAAAACGATAGTCCTTATGACGAACTATCCAAAACGATAGTCCCAATGCCGGACTATCCAAAACCATAGTCCCCATGCCGGACTATCCAAAACGATAGTCCCCATGCCGGACTATATAAAACGATAGTCCCAATGCCGGACTATCCAAAACGATAGTCTCCATGTCGGACTATCCAAAACGATAGTCCCCATGCCGGACTATATAAAACGATAGTCCCGATGCCGGAATATCCAAAACGATAGTCCCCATGTCGGACTATCCAAAACGATAGTCCCCATGCCGGACTATCCAAAACGATTGTCCCCATGCCAGACTATCCAAAACGGTAGTCACAATGCCGGACTATCCAAAACGATAGTGCCCATGTCGGACTATCTAAAATGATAGTCCCCATGCCGGACTATCCAAAACGATCGTCCCCATGCCGGACTATCCAAAATGATGGTCCCCATGCCTGACTATCCAAAACGATAGTCCTTGTGCCGGACTATCCAAAACGATAGTCCCCATGCCGGACTATCCAAAACAATAGTCCCAATGCTGGACTATCCAAAACGATAGTCCTTATGCCGGACTATCCAAAACGATAGTCCCAATGCCGGGCTATCCAAAACGATAATCCCCATGCCGGACTATCCAAAACGATAGTCCCCATTACGGACTATCAAAAACGATAGTCTCCATGCCGGACTATATAAAACGATAGTCCCAATGCCGGACTATCCAAAACGATAGTCTTCATGTCGGACTATCCAAAACGATAGTCCTCATGCCGGACTATATAAAAAGATAGTCCCAATGCCGGACTATCCAAAATGATAGTCCCCATGCCGGACAATCCAAAACGATAGTCCCCATGCCGGACTATATAAAACGATAGTCCCAATGCCGGACTATCCAAAACGATAGTCCCCATGCCGGACTATTCAAAAGGATAGTCCCCATGCCGGACTATCCAAAACGATAGTCCCAATGCCGGATGATCCAAAACGATAGTCCCAATGCAGGACTATCCAAAACGATAATCCCTATGTCGGACTATCCAAAACGATAGTCTCTTTGCCGGACTATCCAAAACGATAGTCCCATGCCGGACTATCCAAAACGATTGTCCCCATGCCGGACTATTCAAAACGATAGTCCCCATGCCGGACTATCCAAAACGATAGTCCCCATGCCGGACTATCCAAAACGATAGTCAACATGCCGGACTATCCAAAACGATAGTCCCAATGCCGGACTATCCAAAACGATAGTCCCCATGCCGGATTATCAAAAACGATAGTCCCAATGCCGGACTATCTAAAACGATAGTCCCCATGTCGGACTATCCAAAACGATAGTCCCCATGCCGGACTATCCAAAACAATAGTCCCCATGCCGGACTATCCAAAACGATAGTCCCCATGCCGGACTATCCAAAACGATAGTCCCCATGCCGGACTATCCAAAACGATAGTCCCCATGCCGGACTATCCAAAACGATAGTCCCCATGCCGGACTATCCAAAACGATAGTCAACATGCCGGACTATCGAAAACGATAGTCAACATGCCGGACTATCCAAAACGATAGTCCCCATGCTGGACTATCTAAAACGATAGTCCCATGACGGACTATCCAAAACGATAGTCCCCATGCCGGACTATCCAAAACGATAGTCCCCATGCCAAGCTATCCAAAACGATAGTCCCCATGCCAAATAATCCAAAACGATACTTCCCATGCCGGACTATCCAAAACGATAGTCCCCTTGCCGACTATCCAAAACGACAGTCCCCATGCCGGACTATCCAAAACCATAGTCCCAATGCCGGACTATCCAAAACGATAGTCCCCATGTCGGACTATCCAAAACGATAGTCCCCATGCCGGACTATCTAAAACGATAGTCCCCATGCCGGACTATCCAAAACGGTAGTCACAATGCCGGACTATCCAAAACGATAGTCCCCATGTCGGACTATCTAAAATGATAGTCCCCATGCCGGACTATCCAAAACGATAGTCCCCATGCCGGACTATCGAAAACGATAGTCCTTATGCCGAACTATCCAAAACGATAGTCCCAATGCCGGACTATCCAAAACCATAGTCCCCATGCCGGACTATCCAAAAAGATAGTCCCCATGCCGGACTATCCAAAACGATAGTCCCCATGACGGACTATATAAAACGATAGTCCCAATGCCGGACTATCCAAAACGATAGTCCCCTTGCCGGACTATCCAAAACGATAGTCCCCATGCCGGACTATCCAAAACGATAGTCCCCATGCCAAGCTATCCAAAACGATAGTCCCCATGCCGGATAATCCAAAACGATACTCCCCATGCCGGACTATCCAAAACGATAGTCCCCTTGCCGGACTATCCAAAACGACAGTCCCCATGCCGGACTATCCAAAACCATAGTCCCAATGCCGGACTATCCAAAACGATAGTCCCCATGTCGGACTGTCCAAAACGATAGTCCCCATGCCGGACTATCCAAAACGATAGTCCCCATGCCGGACTATCCAAAACGGTAGTCACAATGCCGGACTATCCAAAACGATAGTCCCCATGTCGGATTATCTAAAATGATAGTCCCCATGCCGGACTATCCAAAACGATAGTCCCCATGCCGGACTATCGAAAACGATAGTCCTTATGCTGAACTATCCAAAATGATAGTCCCAATGCCGGACTATCCAAAACCATAGTCCCCATGCCGGACTATCCAAAACGATAGTCCCCATGCCGGACTATCCAAAACGATAGTCCCCATGCCGGACTATATAAAACGATAGTCCCAATGCCGGACTATATAAAACGATAGTCCCAATGCCGGACTATCCAAAACGATAGTCCCCATGTCGGACTATCCAAAACGATAGTCCCCATGCCGGACTATATAAAACGATAGTCCCGATGCCGGAATATCCAAAACGATAGTCCCCATGTCGGACTATCCAAAACGATAGTCCCCATGCCGGACTATCCAAAACGATAGTCCCCATGCCAGACTATCCAAAACGGTAGTCACAATGCCGGACTATCCAAAACGATAGTGCCCATGTCGGACTATCTAAAATGATAGTCTCCATGCCGGACTATCCAAAACGATAGTCCCATGCCGGACTATCCAAAACGATAGTCCCCAGGCCGGACCATCCAAAACGATTATCCCCATGCCAGACTATCCAAAACGATAGTCCCCTTGCCGGACTATCTAAAACGATAGTACCCATGCCGGACTATCCAAAACGATAGTCACCCTGCCGGACTATCCAAAACGATAGTCCCCATGTCAGACTATCCAAAACGATAGTCCCCATGCCGGACTATCCAAAACGATAGTCCCAATGCCGGACTATCCAAAACGATAGTCCCCATGCCGGACTATCCAAAACGATAGTCCCCATGCCGGACTATATAAAATGATAGTCCCAATGCCGGACTACCCAAAACGATAGTCTTCATGTCGGACTATCCAAAACGATAGTCCCCATGCCGGACTATCCAAAACGATCGTCCCAATGCCGGACTATCCAAAACGATATTCCCCATGCCGGACTATTTAAAACGATAGCCCCTATGCCGGACTATCCAAAACGATAGTCCCAATGCCGGACTATTCTAAAACGACAGTCCCTATAACGGACTATCCAAAACGATAGTTCCAATGCCGGACTATCCAAAACGATAGTCCCCATGCCGGACTATCCAAAACGATAGTCCCAATGCCGGACGATCCAAAACGATAGTCCCGATGCAGGACTATCCAAAACGATAGTCCCCATGTCGGACTATCCAAAACGATAGTCTCCATGCCGTACTATCCAAAACGATAGTCCCATGCCAGACTATCCAAAACAATAGTCCCCATGCCGAACTATCCAAAACGATTATCCCCATGCCGGATTATAAAAAACGATAGTCCCAATGCCGGACTATCTAAAACGATAGTCCCCATGTCGGACTATCCAAAACGATAGTTCCCATGCCGGACTATCCAAAACGATAGTCCCCATGCCGGACTATCCAAAACGATAGTCCCAATGCCGGACTATCCAAAACAATAGTCCCAATGCCGGACTATCCAAAACGATAGTCCCCATTTCGGACTATCCAAAACGATAGTCCCAATGCCGGACTATCCAAAACGATAGTCCCTATGCCGGTTGATCCAAAACGATAGTCACCATGCCGGAGTATCCAAAACGATAGTCCCCATGCCGGACTATCCAAAACGATAGTCAACATGCCGGACTATCGAAAACGATAGTCAACATGCCGGACTATCCAAAACGATAGTCCCCATGCTGGACTATCTAAAACGATAGTCCCATGCCGGACTATCCAAAACGATAGTCCCCATGCCGGACTATCCAAAAGGATAGTAACCATGCCAAGCTATCCAAAACGATAGTCCTAATGCCGGACTATTCAAAACGATAGTCCCCATGCCGGACTATCCAAAACGATAGTCCTATGCTGGACTATCCAAAACGATAGTCCCCATGCCGGACTATCCAAAACGATAGTCCCCATGCCGGACTATCCAAAACGATAGTCTCCATGCCGTACTATCCAAAACGATAGTCCCATGCCAGACTATCCAAAACAATAGTCCCCATGCCGAACTATCCAAAACGATTATCCCCATGCCGGATTATAAAAAACGATAGTCCCAATGCCGGACTATCTAAAACGATAGTCCCCATGTCGGACTATCCAAAACGATAGTTCCCATGCCGGACTATCCAAAACGATAGTCCCCATGCCGGACTATCCAAAACGATAGTCCCAATGCCGGACTATCCAAAACAATAGTCCCAATGCCGGACTATCCAAAACGATAGTCCCCATTTCGGACTATCCAAAACGATAGTCCCAATGCCGGACTATCCAAAACGATAGTCCCTATGCCGGTCTATCCAAAACGATAGTCACCATGCCGGAGTATCCAAAACGATAGTCCCCATGCCGGACTATCCAAAACGATAGTCAACATGCCGGACTATCGAAAACGATTGTCAACATGCCGGACTATCCAAAACGATAGTCCCCATGCTGGACTATCCAAAACGATAGTCCCATGCCGGACTATCCAAAACGATAGTCCCCATGCCGGACTATCCAAAAGGATAGTAACCATGCCAAGCTATCCAAAACGATAGTCCTAATGCCGGACTATTCAAAACGATAGTCCCCATGCCGGACTATCCAAAACGATAGTCCTATGCTGGACTATCCAAAACGATAGTCCCCATGCCGGACTATCCAAAACGATAGTCTCCATGCCGGACTATCCAAACCGATTATCCCCATGCCGGACTATCCAAAACGATAGTCCCCATGCCGGACTATCCAAAACGATAGTCCCCATATTGGACTATCCAAAACGATAGTCCCCATGCCGGACTATCCAAAACAATATTCCCCATGCCGGACTATTCAAAACGATAGTCCCCATGCCTGACTATCCAAAACAATAGTCTCAATGCCGGACTATAAAAAAGGATAGTCCTCATGTCGGACTATCCAAAACGATAGTTCCCATGCCGGACTATCCAAAACTATAGTCCCCATGCCGGACTATCCAAAACGATAGTCCCAATGCCGGACGATCCAAAACGATAGTCCCAATGCATGACTATCCAAAACGATAGTCCCCATGTCGGACTATCCAAAACGATAGTCTCCATGCCGGACTATCCAAAACGATAGTCCCATGCCGGACTATCCAAAACGATAGTCCCCATGCCGGACCATCCAAAACGATTATCCCCATGCCGGACTATCCAAAACGATAGTCCCAATGCCGGACTATCCAAAACGATAGTCCCCATGTCGGACTATCCAAAACGATAGTCCCCATGCCGGACTATCCAAAACGATAGTCCCCATTCCGGACTATCCAAAACGATAGTCCCCATGCCGGACTATCCAAAACGATAGTCCCTAAGCCGGACTATCCAAAACGAAAGTCCCCATGCCGGACAATCCAAAACGATAGTCCCAATGCCGGACTATCCAAAACGATAGTCCCCATGCCGGACTATCCAAAACGATAGTCCCCATACCCGACTATCCAAAACGATAGTCCCAATGCCGGACTATCCAAAACGATAGTCCCCGTGCCGGACTATCTAAAACGATAGTCCTCATGTCGGACTATCTAAAACGATAGTCTTCATGCCGGACTATCCAAAACGATAGTCCCAATGCCGTACTATCCAAAACGATAGTCCCCATGTTGGACTATCCAAATCGATAGTCCCCATGCCGGACTATCCAAAACGATAGTCCCCATGCCGGACTATCCAAAACGATAGTCCCCCTGCCGGACTATCCAAAACGATAGTCCCCGTGCCGGACTATCCAAAACGATAGTCCCCATGCCGTACTATCCAAAACGATAGTCCCCATGCCGGACTATCCAAAACGATAGTCCCCATGCCGGACTTTCCAAAACGATAGTCCTTATGCCGGACTATCCAAAACGATAGTCCCCATGAAGGACTATACAAAACGATAGTCTCCATGCTGGACTATCCAAAACGATAGTCAACATGCCGGACAATCCAAAACAATAGTCCCCATGCTGGACTATCCAAAACGATAGTCCCATGCCGGACTATCCAAAACGATAGTCCCCATGCCGGACTATCCAAAACGATAGTCCCCATGCTAAGCTATCCAAAACGATAGTCCCCATGCCGGATTATCCAAATCGATACTCCCCATGCCGGACTATCCAAAACGATAGTCCCCTTGCCGGAATATAAAAAACGATAGTCCCCTTGCCGGACTATCCAAAACGATAGTCCCCATGCCGGACTATCCAAAACCATGGTCCCAATGCCGGACTATCCAAAATGATAGTCCCCATGTCGGACTATCCAAAACGATAGTCCCCATGCCGGACTATCCAAAACGATAGTCCCCATGCCGGACTATCCAAAACGATAGTCCCCATGCCTGACTATCCAAAACGATAGTCCCCATGCCTGACTATCCAAAACGATAGTCCCCATGCCTGACTATCCAAAACGGTATTCCCTTTGCCGGACTATCCAAAACGATAGTCTCAATGCTGGACTATCCAAAACGATAGTCCCCATGCCGGACTATCCAAAACGATAGTCCCCATGCCGGACTATCCAAAACGATAGTCCTCATGCCGGACTATATAAAACGATAGTCCCAATGCCGGACTATCCAAAACGATAGTCTTCATGTCGGACTATCCAAAACGATAGTCCCCATGCCGGACTATCCAAAACGATCGTCCCAATGCCGGACTATCCAAAACGATAGTCCCAATGCCGGACTATCCAAAACGATAGTCACCCTGCCGGACTATCCAAAACGATAGTCCCCGTGTCAGACTATCCAAAACGATAGTCCCCATGCCGGACTATCCAAAACGATAGTCCCAATGCCGGACTATCCAAAACGATAGTCCCCATGCCGGACTATCAAAACGATAGTCCCTATGCCGGACTATCCAAAACGATAGTCCCCATGCCGGACTATATAAAACGATAGTCCCAATGCCGGACTATCCAAAACAATAGTCTTCATGTCGGACTATCCAAAACGATAGTCCCCATGCCGGACTATCCAAAACGATCGTCCCAATGCCGGACTATCCAAAACGATAGTCCCAATGCCGGACTATCCTAAACGATAGTCCCCATGCCGGACTATCCAAAACGATATTCCCCATGCCGGACTATTCAAAACGATAGTCCCAATGCCGGACTATTCTAAAACGATAGTCCCCATGTCGGACTATCCAAAACGATAGTTCCAATGCCGGATTATCCAAAACGATAGTCCCCTTTCCGGACTATCCAAAACGATAGTCCCAATGCCGGACGATCCAAAACGATAGTCCCGATGCAGGACTATCCAAAACGATAGTCCCCATGTTGGACTATACAAAACGATAGTCTCCATGCCGTACTACCCAACACGATAGTCCCATGCCGGACTATCCAAAACGATAGTCCCCATGCCGAACTATCCAAAACGATTATCCCCATGCCGGATTATCAAAAACGATAGTCCCAATGCCGGACTATCTAAAACGATAGTCCCAATGTTGGACTATCCAAAACGATAGTCCTCATGCCGGACTATCCAAAACGATAGTCCCAATGCCGGACTATCCAAAACGATAGTCCCCATTTCGGACTATCCAAAACGATAGTCCCAATGCCGGACTATCCAAAACGATAGTCCCCATGCCGGACTATCCAAAACGATAGTCCCCATGCCGGACTATTCAAAACGATAGTCCCCATGCCGGACTATCCAAAACGATAGTCAACATGCCGGACTATAGAAAACGATAGTCAACATGCCGGACTATCCAAAACGATAGTCCCCATGTCGGTCTATCCAAAACGATAGTCCCCATCCCGGACTATCCAAAACGATAGTCCCCATGCCGGACTATCCAAAACGATAGTCCCCATGCCGGACTATTTAAAACGATAGTCCGTAAGCCGGACTATCCAAAACGATAGTCCCCATGCCGGACAATCCAAAACGATAGTCCCCATGTCGGACTATCCAAAACGATAGTCCCCATGCCGGACTATCCAAAACGATAGTCCCCATGCCGGACTATCCAAAACGATAGTCCCCCTGCCGGACTATCCAAAACGATAGTCCCCGTGCCGGACTATCCAAAACGATAGTCCCCATGCCGGACTATTCAAAACGATAGTCCCCATGCCGGACTATCCAAAACGATAGTCCCCATGCCGGACTTTCCAAAACGATAGTCCCCATGCCGGACTATCGAAAACGATAGTCCCCATGAAGGACTATACAAAACGATAGTCTCCATGCTGGACTATCCAAAACGATAGTCAACATGCCGGACTATCCAAAACGATAGTCAACATGCCGGACTATCCAAAACAATATAGTCCCCATGCTGGACTATCCAAAACGATAGTCCCATGCCGGTCTATCCAAAACGATAGTCCCCATGCCGGACTATCCAAAACGATAGTCCCCATGCTAAGCTATCCAAAACGATAGTCCCCATGCCGGATTATCCAAATCGATACTCCCCATGCCGGACTATCCAAAACGATAGTCCCCTTGCCGGACTATCCAAAACGATAGTCCCCATGCCGGACTATCCAAAACCATAGTCCCAATGCCGGACTATCCAAAATGATAGTCCCCATGTCGGACTATCCAAAACGATAGTCCCCTTGCCGGACTATCCAAAACGATAGTCCCCATGCCGGACTATCCAAAACGATAGTCCCCATGCCTGACTATCCAAAACGATAGTCCCCATGCCTGACTATCCAAAACGATAGTCCCCATGCAGGACTATCAAAAACGATAGTCCTTGTGCCGGACTATCCAAAACGGTAGTCCCCATGCCGGACTATCCAAAACGATAGTCTCAATGCTGGACTATCCAAAACGATAGTCCCAATGCCGGACTATCCAAAACGATAGTCCCAATGCCGGACTATCCAAAACGATAGTCACCCTGCCGGACTATCCAAAACGATAGTCCCCATGTCAGACTATCCAAAACGATAGTCCCCATGCCGGACTATCCAAAACGATAGTCCCCATGCCGGACTATATAAAACGATAGTCCCAATGCCGGACTATCCAAAACGATAGTCTTCATGTCGGACTATCCAAAACGATAGTCCCGAATGCCGGACTATCCAAAACGATCGTCCCGATGCCGGACTATCCAAAACGATAGTCCCAATGCCGGACTATCCAAAACGATAGTCACCCTGCCGGACTATCCAAAACGATAGTCCCCATGTCAGACTATCCAAAACGATAGTCCCCATGCCGGACTATCCAAAACGATAGTCCCAATGCCGGACTATCCAAAACGATATCCCCCATGCCGGACTATCCAAAACGATAGTCCCCATGCCGGACTATCCAAAACGATAGTCCCCATGCCGGACTATATAAAACGATAGTCCCAATGCCGGACTATCCAAAACGATAGTCTTCATGTCGGACTATCCAAAACGATAGTCCCCATGCCGGACTATCCAAAACGATCGTCCCAATGCCGGACTATCCAAAACGATAGTCCCAATGCCGGACTATCCAAAACGATAGTCCCCATGCCGGACTATCCAAAACGATGTTCCCCATGCCGGACTATTCAAAACGATAGCCCCTATGCCGGACTATCCAAAACGATAGTCCCAATGCCGGACTATTCTAAAACGATAGTCCCCATTTCGGACTATCCAAAACGATAGTTCCAATGCCGGACTATCCAAAACGATAGTCCCCATGCCGGACTATCCAAAACGATAGTCCCAATGCCGGACGATCCAAAACGATAGTCCCGATGCAGGACCATCCAAAACGATAGTCCCCATGTCGGACTATCCAAAACGATAGTCTCCATGCCGTACTATCCAAAACGATAGTCCCAATGCTGGACTATCCAAAACGATAGTCCTTTTGCCGGACTATCAAAACGATAGTCCCAATGCTGGACTATCTAGAACGATAGTCCCCATGCCGGACTATCCAAAACGATAGTCCCCATGCCGAACTATCCAAAACGATTATCCCCATGCCGGATTATCAAAAACGATAGTCCCTATGTCGGACTATCCAAAACGATAGTCCCCATGCCGGACTATCCAAAACGATAGTCCCCATGCCAAACTATCCAAAACGATAGTCCCAATGCCGGACTATCCAAAACGATAGTCCCCATTTCGGACTATCCAAAACGATAGTCCCAATGCCGGACTATCCAAAACGATAGTCCCCATGCCGGACTATCCAAAACGATAGTCCCCATGCCGGACTATCCAAAACGATAGTCCCCATGCCCGACTATCCAAAACGATAGTCAACATGCCATTCTATCGAAAACGATAGTCAACATGCCGGACTATCCAAAACGATAGTCCCCATGCTGGACTATCCAAAACGATAGTCCCATTCCGGACTATCCAAAACGATAGTCGCCATGCCGGACTATCCAAAACGATAGTCCCCATGCCAAGCTATCCAAAACGATAGTCCCCATGCCGGATAATCCAAAACGATACTCCCCATGCCGGACTATCCAAAACGATAGTCCCCTTGCCGGACTATCCAAAACGATTGTCCCCATGCCGGTCTATCCAAAACCATAGTCCCAATGCCGGACTATCCAAAACGATAGTCCCCATGTTGGACTATCCAAAACGATAGTCCCCATGCCGGACTATCCAAAACGATAGTCCCCATGCCGGACTATCCAAAACGATATCACAATGCCGGACTATCCAAAACGATAGTCAACATGCCGGACTATCCAAAACAATAGTCCCCATGCTGGACTATCCAAAACGATAGTCCCATGCCGGACTATCTAAAACGATCGTCCCATGCCGGACTATCCAAAACGATCGTCCTAATGCCGGACTATCCAAAACGATAGTCCCAATGCCGGACTATCCAAAACGATAGTCCCCATGCCGGACTATCCAAAACGATATTCCCCATGCCGGACTATTCAAAACGATAGTCCCCATGCCGGACTATCCAAAACGATAGTCCCAATGCCGGACTATTCTAAAACGATAGTCCCCATGTCGGACTATCCAAAACGATAGTTCTAATGCCGGACTATCCAAAACGATAGTCCCCATGCTGGACTATCCAAAACGATAGTCCCAATGCCGGACGATCCAAAACGATAGTCCCGATGCAGGACTATCCAAAACGATAGTCCCCATGTCGGACTATCCAAAACGATAGTCTCCATGCCGGACTATCCAAAACGATAGTCCCATGCCGGACTATCCAAAACGATAGTCCCCATGCCTGACTATCCAAAACGATTATCCCCATGCCGGATTATCAAAAACGATAGTCCCAATGCCGGACTATCCAAAACGATAGTCCCCATGCCGGACTATCCAAAACGATAGTCCCCATGCCGGACTATCCAAAACGATAGTCAACATGCCGGACTATCGAAAACGATAGTCAACATGCCGGACTATCTAAAACGATAGTCCCCATGCTGGACTATCCAAAACGATAGTCCCATGACGGACTATCCAAAACGATAGTCCCCATGCCGGACTATCCAAAACGATAGTCCCCATGCCAAGCTATCCAAAACGATAGTCCCCATGCCGGATAATCCAAAACGATACTCCCCATGCCGGACTATCCAAAACGATAGTCCCCTTGCCGGACTATCCAAAACGACAGTCCCCATGCCGGACTATCCAAAACCATAGTCCCAATGCCGGACTATCCAAAACGATAGTCCCCATGTCGGACTATCCAAAACGATAGTCCCCATGCCGGACTATCCAAAACGATAGTCCCCATGCCGGACTATCCAAAACGGTAGTCACAATGCCGGACTATCCAAAACGATAGTCCCCATGTCGGATTATCTAAAATGATAGTCCCTATGCTGGACTATCCAAAACGATAGTCCCCATGCCGGACTATCGAAAACGATAGTCCTTATGCCGAACTATCCAAAACGATAGTCCCTATGCCGGACTATCCAAAACCATAGTCCCCATGCCGGACTATCCAAAACGATAGTCCCCATGCCGGACTATATAAAACGATAGTCCCAATGCCGGACTATCCAAAACGATAGTCTCCATGTCGGACTATCCAAAACGATAGTCCTCATGCCGGACTATATAAAACGATAGTCCCGATGCCGGAATATCCAAAACGATAGTCCCCATGTCGGACTATCCAAAACGATAGTCCCCATGCCGGACTATCCAAAACGATAGTCCCCATGCCAGACTATCCAAAACGGTAGTCACAATGCCGGACTATTCAAAACGATAGTGCCCATGTCGGACTATCTAAAATGATAGTCCCCATGCCGGACTATCCAAAACGATCGTCCCCATGCCGGACTATCCAAAATGATAGTCCCCATGCCTGACTATCCAAAACGATAGTCCTTGTGCCGGACTATCCAAAACGATAGTCCCCATGCCGGACTATCCAAAACAATAGTCCCAATGCTGGACTATCCAAAACGATAGTCCTTATGCCGGACTATCCAAAACGATAGTCCCAATGCCGGGCTATCCAAAACGATAGTCCCCATGCCGGACTATCCAAAACGATAGTCCCCATTACGGACTATCAAAAACGATAGTCTCCATGCCGGACTATATAAAACGATAGTCCCAATGCCGGACTATCCAAAACGATAGTCTTTATGTCGGACTATCCAAAACGATAGTCCCCATGCCGGACTATATAAAACGATAGTCCCAATGCCGGACTATCCAAAATGATAGTCCCCATGCCGGACAATCCAAAACGATAGTCCCCATGCCGGACTATATAAAACGATAGTCCCAATGCCGGACTATCCAAAACGATAGTCCCCATGCTGGACTATTCAAAAGGATAGTCCCCATGCCGGACTAACCAAAACGATAGTCCCAATGCCGGATGATCCAAAACGATAGTCCCAATGCAGGACTATCCAAAACGATAATCCCTATGTCGGACTATCCAAAACGATAGTCTCTTTGCCGGACTATCCAAAACGATAGTCCCATGCCGGACTATCCAAAACGATTGTCCCCATGCCGGACTATTCAAAACGATAGTCCCCATGCCGGACTATCCAAAACGATAGTCCCCATGCCGGACTATCCAAAACGATAGTCAACATGCCGGACTATCCAAATCGATAGTCCCAATGCCGGACTATCCAGAACGATAGTCCCCATGCCGGATTATCAAAAACGATAGTCCCAATGCCGGACTATCTAAAACGATAGTCCCCATGTCGGACTATCCAAAACGATAGTCCCCATGCCGGACTATCCAAAACAATAGTCCCCATGCCGGACTATCCAAAACGATAGTCCCCATGCCGGACTATCCAAAACGATAGTCCCCATGCCGGACTATCCAAAACGATAGTCCCCATGCCGGACTATCCAAAACGATAGTCCCCATGCCGGACTATCCAAAACGATAGTCAACATGCCGGACTATCGAAAACGATAGTCAACATGCCGGACTATCCAAAACGATAGTCCCCATGCTGGACTATCTAAAACGATAGTCCCATGACGGACTATCCAAAACGATAGTCCCCATGCCGGACTATCCAAAACGATAGTCCCCATGCCAAGCTATCCAAAACGATAGTCCCCATGCCGGATAATCCAAAACGATACTTCCCATGCCGGACTATCCAAAACGATAGTCCCCTTGCCGACTATCCAAAACGACAGTCCCCATGCCGGACTATCCAAAACCATAGTCCCAATGCCGGACTATCCAAAACGATAGTCCCCATGTCGGACTATCCAAAACGATAGTCCCCATGCCGGACTATCTAAAACGATAGTCCCCATGCCGGACTATCCAAAACGGTAGTCACAATGCCGGACTATCCAAAACGATAGTCCCCATGTCGGACTATCTAAAATGATAGTCCCCATGCCGGACTATCCAAAACGATAGTCCCCATGCCGGACTATCGATTACGATAGTCCTTATGCCGAACTATCCAAAACGATAGTCCCAATGCCGGACTATCCAAAACCATAGTTCCCATGCCGGACTATCCAAAAAGATAGTCCCCATGCCGGACTATCCAAAACGATAGTCCCCATGACGGACTATATAAAACGATAGTCCCAATGCCGGACTATCCAAAACGATAGTCCCCTTGCCGGACTATCCAAAACGATAGTCCCCATGCCGGACTATCCAAAACGATAGTCCCCATGCCAAGCTATCCAAAACGATAGTCCCCATGCCGGATAATCCAAAACGATACTCCCCATGCCGGACTATCCAAAACGATAGTCCCCTTGCCGGACTATCCAAAACGACAGTCCCCATGCCGGACTATCCAAAACCATAGTCCCAATGCCGGACTATCCAAAACGATAGTCCCCATGTCGGACTATCCAAAACGATAGTCCCCATGCCGGACTATCCAAAACGATAGTCCCCATGCCGGACTATCCAAAACGGTAGTCACAATGCCGGACTATCCAAAACGATAGTCCCCATGTCGGATTATCTAAAATGATAGTCCCCATGCCGGACTATCCAAAACGATAGTCCCCATGCCGGACTATCGAAAACGATAGTCCTTATGCCGAACTATCCAAAATGATAGTCCCAATGCCGGACTATCCAAAACCATAGTCCCCATGCCGGACTATCCAAAACGATAGTCCCCATGCCGGACTATCCAAAACGATAGTCCCCATGCCGGACTATATAAAACGATAGTCCCAATGCCGGACTATCCAAAACGATAGTCCCCATGTCGGACTATCCAAAACGATAGTCCCCATGCCGGACTATCCAAAACGATAGTCCCCATGCCAGACTATCCAAAACGGTAGTCACAATGCCGGACTATCCAAAACGATAGTGCCCATGTCGCACTATCTAAAATGATAGTCCCCATTCCGGACTATCCAAAACGATCGTCCCCATGCTGGACTATCGAAAACGATAGTCCCCATGAAGGACTATACAAAACGATAGTCTCCATGCTGGACTATCCAAAACGATAGTCAACATGCCGGATTATCCAAAACGATAGTCAACATGCCGGACTATCCAAAACAATAGTCCCCATGCTGGACTATCCAAAACGATAGTCCCATGCCGGACTATCCAAAACGATAGTCCCCATGCCGGACTATCCAAAACGATAGTCCCCATGCTAAACTATCCAAAACGATAGTCCCCATGCCGGATTATCCAAATCGATACTCCCCATGCCGGACTATCCAAAACGATAGTCCCCTTGCCGGACTATCCAAAACGATAGTCCCCATGCCGGACTATCCAAAACCATAGTCCCAATGCCGGACTATCCAAAATGATAGTCCCCATGTCGGACTATCCAAAACGATAGTCCCCATGCCGGACTATCCAAAACGATAGTCCCCATGCCGGACTATCCAAAACGATAGTCCCCATGCCGGACTATCCAAAACGATAGTCCCCATGCCTGACTATATAAAACGATAGTCCCCATGCCTGACTATCTAAAACGATAGTCCCCATGCAGGACTATCCAAAACGATAGTCCTTGTGCCGGACTATCCAAAACGATAGTCCCCATGCCGGACTATCCAAAACAATAGTCCCAATGCTGGACTATCCAAAACGATAGTCCTTATGCCGGACTATCCAAAACGATAGTCCCAATGCCGGACTATCCAAAACGATAGTCCCCATGCCGGACTATCCAAAACGATAGTCCCCATTACGGACTATCCAAAACGATAGTCTCCATGCCGGACTATAAAAAACGATAGTCCCAATGCCGGACTATCCAAAACGATAGTCTTCATGTCGGACTATCCAAAACGATAGTCCCCATGCCGGACTATATAAAACGATAGTCCCAATGCCGGACTATCCAAAATGATAGTCCCCATGCCGGACTATCCAAAACGATAGTCCCCATGCCGGACTATATAAAACGATAGTCCCAATGCCGGACTATCCAAAACGATAGTCTTCATGTCGGACTATCCAAAACGATCGTCCCCATGCCGGACTATCGAAAACGATAGTCCCCATGAAGGACTATACAAAACGATAGTCTCCATGCTGGACTATCCAAAACGATAGTCAACATGCCGGACTATCCAAAACGATAGTCAACATGCCGGACTATCCAAAACAATAGTCCCCATGCTGGACTATCCAAAACGATAGTCCCATGCCGGACTATCCAAAACGATAGTCCCCATGCCGGACTATCCAAAACGATAGTCCCCATGCTAAACTATCCAAAACGATAGTCCCCATGCCGGATTATCCAAATCGATACTCCCCATGCCGGACTATCCAAAACGATAGTCCCCTTGCCGGACTATCCAAAACGATAGTCCCCATGCCGGACTATCCAAAACCATAGTCCCAATGCCGGATTATCCAAAATGATAGTCCCCATGTCGGACTATCCAAAACGATAGTCCCCATGCCGGACTATCCAAAACGATAGTCCCCATGCCTGACTATCCAAAACGATAGTCCCCATGCAGGACTATCCAAAACGATAGTCCTTGTGCCGGACTATCCAAAACGGTAGTCCCCATGCCGGACTATCCAAAACGATAGTCTCAATGCATGACTATCCAAAACGATAGTCCCAATGCCGGACTTTCCAAAACGATAGTCCCAATGCCGGACTATCCAAAACGATAGTCACCCTGCCGGAATATCCAAAACGATAGTCCCCATGTCAGACTATCCAAAACGATAGTCCCCATGCCGGACTATCCAAAACGATAGTCCCCATGCCGGACTATATAAAACGATAGTCCCAATGCCGGACTATCCAAAACGATAGTCTTTATGTCGGACTATCCAAAACGATAGTCCCCATGCCGGACTATCCAAAACGATCGTCCCAATGCCGGACTATCCAAAACGATAGTCCCAATTCCGGACTATCCAAAACGATAGTCACCCTGCCGGACTATCCAAAACGATAGTCCCCATGTCAGACTATCCAAAACGATAGTCCCCATGCCGGACTATCCAAAACGATAGTCCCAATGCCGGACTATCCAAAACGATATCCCCCATGCCGGACTATCCAAAACGATAGTCCCCATGCCGGACTATCCAAAACGATAGTCCCCATGCCGGACTATATAAAACGATAGTCCCAATGCCGGACTATCCAAAACGATAGTCTTTATGTCGGACTATCCAAAACGATAGTCCCCATGCGGGACTATCCAAAACGATCGTCCCAATGCCGGACTATCCAAAACGATAGTCCCAATGACGGACTATCCAAAACGATAGTCCCCATGCCGGACTATCCAAAACGATATTCCCCATGCCGGACTATTCAAAACGATAGCCCCTATGCCGGACTATCCAAAACGATAGTCCCAATGCCGGACTATTCTAAAACGATAGTCCCCATGTCGGACTATCCAAAACGATAGTTCCAATGCCGGACTATCCAAAACGATAGTCCCCATGCCGGACTATCCAAAACGATAGTCCCAATGCCGGACGATCCAAAACGATAGTCCCGATGCAGGACTATCCAAAACGATAGTCCCCATGTCGGACTATCCAAAACGATAGTCTCCATGCCGTACTGTCCAAAACGATAGTCCCATACCGGACTAACCAAAACGATAGTCCCCATGCCGAACTATCCAAAACGATTATCCCCATGCCGGATTATAAAAAACGATAGTCCCAATGCCGGACTATCTAAAACGATAGTCCCCATGTCGGACTATCCAAAACGATAGTCCCCATGCCGGACTATCCAAAACGATAGTCCCCATGCCAAACTATCCAAAACGATAGTCCCAATGCCGGACTATCCAAAACGATAGTCCCCAATTTGGACTATCCAAAAGGATAGTCCCAATGCCGGACTATCCAAAACGATAGTCCCCATGCCGGACTATCCAAAACGATAGTCCCCATGCCGGACTATCCAAAACGATAGTCCCCATGCCGGACTATCCAAAACGATAGTCAACATGCCGGACTATCGAAAACGATAGTCAACATGCCGGACTATCCAAAACGATAGTCCCCATGCTGGACTATCCAAAACGATAGTCCCATGCCGGACTATCCAAAACGATAGTCCCCATGCCGGACTATCCAAAACGATAGTCCCCATGCCAAGCTATCCAAAACGATAGTCCCCATGCCGGATAATCCAAAACGATACTCCCCATGCCGGACTATCCAAAACGATAGTCCCCTTGCCGGACTATCCAAAACGATAGTCCCCATGCCGGTCTATCCAAAACCATAGTCCCAATGCCGGACTATCCAAAACGATAGTCCCCATGCCGGACTATCCAAAACGATAGTCCCCATGCCGGACTATCCAAAACGGTAGTCACAATGCCGGACTATCCAAAACGATAGTCAACATGCCGGACTATCCAAAACGATAGTCCCCATGCTGGACTATCCAAAACGATAGTCCCATGCCGGACTATCTAAAACGATCGTCCCATGCCGGACTATCCAAAACGATCGTCCCAATGCCGGACTATCCAAAACGATAGTCCCAATGCCGGACTATCCAAAACGATAGTCCCCATGCCGGACTATCCAAAACGATATTCCCCATGCCGGACTATTCAAAACGATAGTCCCCATGCCGGACTATCCAAAACAATAGTCCCAATGCCGGACTATTCTAAAACGATAGTCCCCATGTCGGACTATCCAAAACGATAGTTCCAATGCCGGACTATCCAAAACGATAGTCCCCATGCCGGGTTATCCAAAACGATAGTCCCAATGCCGGACAATCCAAAACGATAGTCCCGATGCAGGACTATCCAAAACGATAGTCCCCATGTCGGAATATCCAAAACGATAGTCTCCATGCCGGACCATCCAAAACGATAGTCCCATGCCGGACTATCCAAAACGATAGTCCCCATGAATGACTATCCAAAACGATTATCCCCATGCCGGATTATCAAAAACGATAGTCCCAATGCCGGACTATCTAAAACGATAGTCCCCATGTCGGACTATCCAAAACGATAGTCCCCATGCCGGACTATCCAAAACGATAGTCCCCATGCCGGACTATCCAAAACGATAGTCCCCATGCCGGACTATCCAAAACGATAGTCCCCATGCCGGACTATCCAAAACGATAGTCCCCATGACGGACTATCCAAAACGATAGTCAACATGCCGGACTATCGAAAACGATAGTCAACATGCCGGACTATCTAAAACGATAGTCCCCATGCTGGACTATCCAAAACGATAGTCCCATGACGGACTATCCAAAACGATAGTCCCCATGCCGGACTATCCAAAACGATAGTCCCCATGCCAAGCTATCCAAAACGATAGTCCCCATGCCGGATAATCCAAAACGATACTCCCCATGCCGGACTATCCAAAACGATAGTCCCCTTGCCGGACTATCCAAAACGACAGTCCCCATGCCGGACTATCCAAAACCATAGTCCCAATGCCGGACTATATCTAAAACGATAGTCCCCATGTCGGACTATCCAAAACGATAGTCCCCATGCCGGACTATCCAAAACGATAGTCCCCATGGCGGACTATCCAAAACGGTAGTCACAATGCCGGACTATCCAAAACGATAGCCCTTATGTCGGACTATCTAAAATGATAGTCCCCATGCCGGACTATCCAAAACGATAGTCCCCATGCCGGACTATCGAAAACGATAGTCCTTATGCCGAACTATCCAAAACTATAGTCCCAATGCCGGACTATCCAAAACCATAGTCCCCATGCCGGACTATCCAAAACGATAGTCCCCATGCCGGACTATCCAAAACGATAGTCCCCATGCCGGACTATATAAAACGATAGTCCCAATGCCGGACTATCCAAAACGATAGTCTCCATGTCGGACTATCCGAAACGATAGTCCCCATGCCGGACTATATAAAACGATAGTCCCGATGCCGGAATATCCAAAACGATAGTCCCCATGTCGGACTATCCAAAACGATAGTCCCCATGCCGGACTATCCAAAACGATAGTCCCCATGCCGGACTATCCAAAACGGTAGTCACAATGCCGGACTATCCAAAACGATAGTGCCCATGTCGGACTATCTAAAATGATAGTCCCCATGCCGGACTATCCAAAACGATCGTCCCCATGCCGGACTATCCAAAACGATAGTCCCCATGCCTGACTATCCAAAACGATAGTCCTTATGCCTGACTATATAAAACGATAGTCCCCATGCCTGACTATCTAAAACGATAGTCCCCATGCAGGACTATCCAAAACGATAGTCCTTGTACCGGACTATCCAAAACGATAGTCCCCATGCCGGACTATCCAAAACAATAGTCCCAATGCTGGACTATCCAAAACGATAGTCCTTATGCCGGACTATCCAAAACGATAGTCCCAATGCCGGACTATCCAAAACGATAGTCCCCATGCCGGACTATCCAAAACGATAGTCCCCATTACGGACTATCCAAAACGATAGTCTCCATGCCGGACTATATAAAACGATAGTCCCAATGCCGGACTATCCAAAACGATAGTCTTCATGTCGGACTATCCAAAACGATAGTCCCCATGCCGGACTATATAAAACGATAGTCCCAATGCCGGACTATCCAAAATGATAGTCCCCATGCCGGACTATCCAAAACGATAGTCCCCATGCCGGACTATATAAAACGATAGTCCCAATGCCGGACTATCCAAAACGATAGTCTTCATGTCGGACTATCCAAAACGATAGTCCCCATGCCGGACTATATAAAACAATAAACCCAATGCCGGACTATCCAAAACGATAGTCTTCATGTCGGACTATCCAAAACGATCGTCCCAATGCCGGACTATCCAAAAGGATAGTCCCAATGCCGGACTATCCAAAAGGATAGTCCCAATGCCGGACTATCGAAAACGATAGTCCCCCTGCCAGACTATCCAAAACGATAGTCCCCATGTCAGACTATCCAAAACGATAGTCCCCATGCCGGACTATCCACAACGATAGTACCTATGCCGGACTATCCAAAACGATATTCCCCATGCCGGACTATTCAAAAGGATAGTCCCCATGCCGGACTATCCAAAACGATAGTCCCAATGCCGGATGATCCAAAACGATAGTCCCAATGCAGGACTATCCAAAACGATAATCCCTATGTCGGACTATCCAAAACGATAGTCTCTTTGCCGGACTATCCAAAACGATAGTCCCATGCCGGACTATCCAAAACGATTGTCTCCATGCCGGACTATTCAAAACGATAGTCCCCATGCCGGACTATCCAAAACGATAGTCCCAATGCCGGACTATCCAAAACGTTAGTCCCCATGCCGGATTGTCAAAAACGATAGTCCCAATGCCGGACTATCTAAAACGATAGTCCCCATGTCGGACTATTCAAAAAGATAGTCCCCATGCCGGACTATCCAAAACGATAGTCCCCATGGCGGACTATCCAAAACGATAGTCCCCATGCCGGACTATCCAAAACGATAGTCCCCATGCCGGACTATCCAAAACGATAGTCCCCATGCCGGACTATCCAAAACGATAGTCAACATGCCGGACTATCCAAAACGATAGTCAACATGCCGGACTATCGAAAACGATAGTCAACATGCCGGACTATCCAAAACGATAGTCCCCATGCTGGACTATCTAAAACGATAGTCTCATGACGGACTATCCAAAACGATAGTCCCCATGCCGGACTATCCAAAACGATAGTCCCCATGCCAAGCTATCCAAAACGATAGTCCCCATGCCGGATAATCCAAAACGATACTTCCCATGCCGGACTATCCAAAACGATAGTCCCCTTGCCGACTATCCAAAACGACAGTCCCCATGCCGGACTATCCAAAACCATAGTCCCAATGCCGGACTATCCAAAACGATAGTCCCCATGTCGGACTATCCAAAACGATAGTCCCCATGCCGGACTATCTAAAACGATAGTCCTTATGCCGAACTATCCAAAACGATAGTCCCAATGCCGGACTATCCAAAACGATAGTCCCCATGCCAAGCTATCCAAAACGATAGTCCCCATGCCGGATAATCCAAAACGATACTTCCCATGCCGGACTATCCAAAACGATAGTCCCCTTGCCGACTATCCAAAACGACAGTCCCCATGCCGGACTATCCAAAACGATAGTCCCCATGTCGGACTATCTAAAATGATAGTCCCCATGCCGGACTATCCAAAACGATAGTCCCCATGCCGGACTATCGAAAACGATAGTCCTTATGCCGAACTATCCAAAACGATAGTCCCAATGCCGGACTATCCAAAACCATAGTCTCCATGCCGGACTATCCAAAACGATAGTCCCCATGCCGGACTATCCAAAACGATAGTCCCCATGCCGGACTATATAAAACGATAGTCCCAATGCCGGACTATCCAAAACGATAGTCTCCATGTCGGACTATCCAAAACGATAGTCCCCATGCCGGACTATATAAAACGATAGTCCCGATGCCGGAATATCCAAAACGATAGTCCCCATGTCGGACTATCCAAAACGATAGTCCCCATGCCGGACTATCCAAAACGATAGTCCCCATGCCGGACTATCCAAAACGGTAGTCACAATGCCGGACTATCCAAAACGATAGTGCCCATGTCGGACTATCTAAAATGATAGTCCCCATGCCGGACTATCCAAAACGATCGTCCCCATGCCGGACTATCCAAAACGATAGTCCCCATGCCTGACTATCCAAAACGATAGTCCTTATGCCGGACTATATAAAACGATAGTCCCAATGGCGGACTATCCAAAACGATAGTCCTTATGCCGGACTATCCAAAACGATAGTCCCCATGCCGGACTATCCAAAACGATAGTCCCCATTACGGACTATCCAAAACGATAGTCCCTATGCCGGACTATATAAAACGATAGTCCCAATGCCGCACTATCCAAAACGATAGTCATCATGTCGGACTATCCAAAACGATAGTCCCCATGCCGGACTATATAAAACGATAGTCCTAATGCCGGACTATCCAAAACGATAGTCCCCATGCCAGACTATCCAAAACGATAGTCCCCATGCCGGACTATATAAAACGATAGTCCCAATGCCGGACTATCCAAAACGATAGTCTTCATGTCGGACTATCCAAAACGATAGTCCCCATGCCGGACTATATAAAACGATAGTCCCAATGCCGGACTATCCAAAACGATAGTCTTCATGTCGGACTATCCAAAACGATCGTCCCAATGCCGGACTATCCAAAAGGATAGTCCCAATGCCGGACTATCCAAAACGATAGTCCCAATGCCGGACGATCCAAAACGATAGTCTCAATGCAGGACTATCCAAAACGATAGTCCCTATGTCGGACTATCCAAAACGATAGTCAACATGCCGGACTATCCAAAACGATAGTCCGAATGCCGGACTATCCAAAACGATAGTCCCCATGTCGGACTATCCAAAACGATAGTCCCGATGCCGGACTATCCAAAAAGATAGTCCTCCCGCCGGACTATCTAAAACGATAGTCCCCATGCCGGACTATCCACAACGATAGTCCCCATGCCGGACTATCCAAAACGATATTCCCCATGCCGGACTATTCAAAAGGATAGTCCCCATGCCGGACTATCCAAAACGATAGTCCCAATGCCGGACGATCCAAAACGATAGTCCCAATGCAGGACTATCCAAAACGATAGTCCCTATTTCGGACTATCCAAAACGATAGTCTCTACGCCGGACTATCCAAAACGATAGTCACATGCCGGACTATCCAAAACGATTGTCCCCATGCCGGACTATTCAAAACGATAGTCCCCATGCCGGACTATCCAAAACGATAGTCCCCATGTCGGACTATCCAAAACGATAGTCAACATGCCGGACTATCCAAAACGATAGTCCCAATGCCGGACTATCCAAAACGATAGTCCCCATGCCGGACTATCCAAAACGATAGTCCCCATGCCGGACTATCCAAAACGATAGTCTCCATGCTGGACTATCCAAAACGATAGTAAACATGCTGGACTATCGAAAACGATAGTCAACATGCCGGACTATCCAAAACGATAGTCCCCATGCTGGACTATCCAAAACGATAGTCCCATGCCGGACTATCCAAAACGATAGTCCCCATGCCGGACTATCCAAAACGATAGTCCCCATGCCAAGCTATCCAAAACGATAGTCCCCATGCCGGATAATCCAAAACGATACTCCCCATGCCGGACTATCCAAAACGATAGTCCCCTTTTTGGACTATCCCAAACGATAGTCGCCATGCCGGTCTATCCAAAACCATAGTCCCAATGCTGGACTATCCAAAACGATAGTCCCCATGTCGGACTATCCAAAACGATAGTCCCCATGCCGGACTATCCAAAACGATAGTCCCCATGCCGGACTATCCAAAACGGTAGTCACAATGCCGGACTATCCAAAACGATAGTCAACATGCCGGACTATCCAAAACGATAGTCCTCATGCTAGACTATCCAAAACGATAGTCCCATGCCGGACTATCCAAAACGATCGTCCCATGCCGGACTATCCAAAACGATCGTCCCAATGCCGGACTATCCAAAACGATAGTCCCAATGCCGGACTATCCAAAACGATAGTCCCCATGCCGGACTATCCAAAACGATATTCCCCATGCCGGACTATTCAAAACGATAGTCCCCATGCCGGACTATCCAAAACGATAGTCCCAATGCCGGACTATTCTAAAACGATAGTCCCCATGTCGGACTATCCAAAACGATAGTTCCAATGCCGGACTATCCAAAACGATAGTCTTCATGCCGGACTATCCAAAACGATAGTCCCAATGCCGGACGATCCAAAACGATAGTCCCGATGCAGGACTATCCAAAACGATAGTCCCCATGTCGGACTATCCAAAACGATAGTCTCCATGCCGGACTATCCAAAACGATAGTCCCATGCCGGACTATCCAAAACGATAGTCCCCATGCCTGACTATCCAAAACGATTATCCCCATGCCGGATTATAAAAAACGATAGTCCCAATGCCGGACTATCTAAAACGATAGTCCCCATGTCGGACTATCCAAAACGATAGTCCCCATGCCGGACTATCCAAAACGATAGTCCCCATGCCGGACTATCCAAAACGATAGTCCCTATGCCGGACTATCCAAAAGGATAATCAACATGCCGGACTATCCAAAACGATAGTCCCCATGCCAGACTATCCAAAACGATAGTCAACATGCCGGACTATCGAAAACGATAGTCAACATGCCGGACTATCCAAAACGATAGTCCCCATGCTGGACTATCCAAAACGATTGTCCCATGACGGACTATCCAAAAAGATAGTCCCCTTGCCGGACTATCCAAAACGATAGTCCCCATGCCAAGCTATCCAAAACGATAGTCCCCATGCCGGATAATCCAAAACGATACTCCCCATGTCGGACTATCTAAAATGATAGTCCCCATGCCGGACTATCGAAAAAGATAGTCCTTATGCCGAACTATCCAAAACGATATTCCCACTGCTGGACTATCCAAAACCATAGTCCCCATGCCGGACTATCCAAAACGATAGTCCCCATGCCAAACTATCCAAAACGATAGTCCCCATGCCGGACTATATAAAACGATAGTCCCAATGCCGGACTATCCAAAACGATAGTCTCCATGTCGGACTATCCAAAACGATAGTCCCCATGCCGGACTATATAAAACGATAGTCCCGATGCCGGAATATCCAAAACGATAGTCCCCATGTCGGACTATCCAAAACGATAGTCCCCATGCCGGACTATCCAAAACGATAGTCCCCATGCCGGACTATCCAAAACGGTAGTCACAATGCCGGACTATCCAAAACGATAGTCCCCATGTCGGACTATCTAAAATGATAGTCCCCATGCCGGACTATCGAAAACGATAGTCCTTATGCCGAACTATCCAAAACGATAGTCCCAATGCCGGACTATCCAAAACCATAGTCCCCATGCCGGACTATCCAAAACGATAGTCCCCATGCCGGATTATCCAAATTGATAGTCCACATGCCGGACTATATAAAACGATAGTCCCAATGCCGGACTATCCAAAACGATAGTCTCCATGTCGGACTATCCAAAACGATAGTCCCCATGCCGGACTATATAAAACGATAGTCCCGATGCCGGAATATCCAAAACGATAGTCCCCATGTCGGACTATCCAAAACGATAGTCCCCATGCCGGACTAACCAAAACGATAGTCCCCATGCCGGACTATATAAAACGATAGTCCCAATGCCGGACTATCCAAAACGACAGTCCCCATGCCGGACTATCCAAAACCATAGTCCCAATGCCGGACTATCCAAAACGATAGTCCCCATGTCGGACTATCTAAAACGATAGTCCCCATGCCGGAATATTAAAAACGATAGTCCCCATGCCGGACTATCCAAAACAGTAGTCACAATGCCGGACTATCCAAAACGATAGTCCCCATGTCGGACTATCGAAAACGATAGTCCTTATGCCGAACTAGCCAAAACGATAGTCCCAATGCCGGACTATCCAAAACCATAGTCCCCATGCCGGACTATCCAAAACGATAGTCCCCATGCCGGACTATCCAAAACGATAGTCCCCATGCCGGACTATATAAAACGATAGTCCCAATGCCGGACTATCCAAAACGATAGTCTCCATGTCGGACTATCCAAAACGATAGTCCCCATGCCGGACTATATAAAACGATAGTCCCGATGCCGGAATATCCAAAACGATAGTCCCCATGTCGGACTATCCAAAACTATAGTCCCCATGCCGGACTATCCAAAACGATAGTCCCCATGCCGGACTATCCAAAACGGTAGTCACAATGCCGGACTATCCAAAACGATAGTGCCCATGTCGGACTATCTAAAATGATAGTCCCCATGCCGGACTATCCAAAACGATCGTCCCCATGCCGGACTATCCAAAACGATAGTCCCCATGCCTGACTATCCAAAACGATAGTCCTTATGCCTGACTATATAAAACGATAGTCCCCATGCCTGACTATCCAAAACGATAGTCCCCATGCAGGACTATCCAAAACGATAGTCCTTGTGCCGGACTATCCAAAACGATAGTCCCCATGCCGGACTATCCAAAACAATAGTCCCAATGCTGGACTATCCAAAATGATAGTCCTTATGCAGAACTATCCAAAACGATGGTCCCAATGCCGGACTATCCAAAACGATAGTCCCCATGCCGGACTATCCAAAACGATAGTCCCCATTACGGACTACCCAAAACGATAGTCCCCATGCCAGACTACATAAAACGATAGTCCCAATGCCGGACTATCCAAAACGATAGTCTTCATGTCGGACTATCCAAAACGATAGTCCCCATGCCGGACTATATAAAACGATAGTCCCAATGCCGGACTATCCAAAATGATAGTCCCCATGCCGGACTATCCAAAACGATAGTCCCCCTGCCAGACTATCCAAAACGATAGTCCCCATGTCAGACTATCCAAAACGATTGTCCCCATGCCGGACTATTCAAAACGATAGTCCCCATGCCGGACTATCCAAAATGATAGTCCCCATGCCGGACTATCCAAAACGATAGTCAACATGCCGGACTATCCAAAACGATAGTCCGAATGCCGGACTATCCAAAACGATAGTCCTCCCGCCGGACTATCTAAAACGATAGTCCCCATGTCGGACTATCCAAAACGATAGTCCCCATGCCGGACTATCCACAACGATAGTCCCCATGCCGGACTATCCAAAACGATATTCCCCATGCCGGACTATTCAAAAGGATAGTACCCATGCCGGACTATCCAAAACGATAGTCCCAATGCCGGACGATCCAAAACGATAGTAAACATGCTGGACTATCGAAAACGATAGTCAACATGCCGGACTATCCAAAACGATAGTCCCCATGCTGGACTATCCAAAACGATAGTCCCATGCCGGACTATCCAAAACGATAGTCCCCATGCCGGACTATCCAAAACGATAGTCCCCATGCCAAGCTATCCAAAACGATAGTCCCCATGCCGGATAATCCAAAACGTTACTCCCCATGCCGGACTATCCAAAACGATAGTCCCCATGCCGGACTATCCAAAATGATAGTCCCCATGCCGGACTATCCAAAACGATAGTCAACATGCCGGACTATCCAAAACGATAGTCCGAATGCCGGACTATCCAAAACGATAGTCCTCCCGCCGGACTATCTAAAACGATAGTCCCCATGTCGGACTATCCAAAACGATAGTCCCCATGCCGGACTATCCACAACGATAGTCCCCATGCCGGACTATCCAAAACGATATTCCCCATGCCGGACTATTCAAAAGGATAGTACCCATGCCGGACTATCCAAAACGATAGTCCCAATGCCGGACGATCCAAAACGATAGTAAACATGCTGGACTATCGAAAACGATAGTCAACATGCCGGACTATCCAAAACGATAGTCCCCATGTCGGACTATCCAAAACGATAGTTCCAATGCCGGACTATCCAAAACGATAGTCCCCATGCCGGACTATCCAAAACGATAGTCCCAATGCCGGACGATCCAAAACGATAGTCCCGATGCAGGACTATCCAAAACGATAGTCCCCATGTCGGACTATCCAAAACGATAGTCTCAATGCCGGACTATCCAAAACGATTGTCCCATGCCGGACTATCCAAAACGATAGTCCCCATGCCTGACTATCCAAAACGATTATCCCCATGCCGGATTATCAAAAACGATAGTCCCAATGCCGGACTATCTAAAACGATAGTCCCCATGTCGGACTATCCAAAACGATAGCCCCATGCCGGACTATCCAAAACGATAGTCCCCATGCCGGACTATCCAAAACGATAGTCCCCATGCCGGACTATCCAAAAGGATAATCCCCATGCCGGACTATCCAAAACGATAGTCCCCATGCCAGACTATCCAAAACGATAGTCAACATGCCGGACTATCGAAAACGATAGTCAACATGCCGGACTATCCAAAACGATAGTCCCCATGCTGGACTATCCAAAACGATAGTCCCATGACGGACTATCTAAAACGATAGTCCCCTTGCCGGACTATCCAAAACGATAGTCCCGATGCCGGAATATCCAAAACGATAGTCCCCATGTCGGACTATCCAAAACGATAGTCCCCATGCCGGACTATCCAAAACCATAGTCCCAATGCCGGACTATCCAAAACGATAGTCCCAATGCCGGACTATCCAAAACGACAGTCCCCATACCGGACTATCCAAAACCATAGTCCCAATGCCGGACTATCCAAAACGATAGTCCCCATGTCGGACTATCTAAAACGATAGTCCCCATGCCGGACTATTAAAAACGATAGTCCCCATGCCGAACTATCCAAAACGGTAGTCACAATGCCGGACTATCCAAAACGATAGTCCCCATGTCGGACTATCGAAAACGATAGTCCTTATGCCGAACTATCCAAAACGATAGTCCCAATGCCGGACTATCCAAAACCATAGTCCCCATGCCGGACTATCCAAAACGATAGTCCCCATGCCGGACTATCCAAAACGATAGTCCCCATGCCGGACTATATAAAACGATAGTAACAATGCCGGACTATCCAAAACGATAGTCTCCATGTCGGACTATCCAAAACGATAGTCCCCATGCCGGACTATATAAAACGATAGTCCCGATGCCGGAATATCCAAAACGATAGTCCCCATGTCGGACTATCCAAAACGATAGTCCCCATGCCGGACTATCCAAAACGATAGTCCCCATGCCGGACTATCCAAAACGGTAGTCACAATGCCGGACTATCCAAAACGATAGTGCCCATGTCGGACTATCTAAAATGATAGTCCCCATGCCGGACTATCCAAAACGATCGTCCCCATGCCGGACTATCCAAAACGATAGTCCCCATGCCTGACTATCCAAAACGATAGTCCTTATGCCTGACTATATAAAACGATAGTCCCCATGCCTGACTATCCAAAACGATAGTCCCCATGCAGGACTATCCAAAACGATAGTCCTTGTGCCGGACTATCCAAAACAATAGTCCCCATGCCGGACTATCCAAAACAATAGTCCCAATGCTGGACTATCCAAAATGATAGTCCTTATGCAGAACTATCCAAAACGATGGTCCCAATGCCGGACTATCCAAAAAGATAGTCCCCATGCCGGACTATCCAAAACGATAGTCCCCATTACGGACTACCCAAAACGATAGTCCCCATGCCAGACTACATAAAACGATAGTCCCAATGCCGGACTATCCAAAACGATAGTCTTCATGTCGGACTATCCAAAACGATAGTCCCCATGCCGGACTATATAAAACGATAGTCCCAATGCCGGACTATCCAAAATGATAGTCCCCATGCCGGACTATCCAAAACGATAGTCCCCATGCCGGACTATATAAAACGATAGTCCCAATGCCGGACTATCCAAAACGATAGTCTTCATGTCGGCATTCCAAAACGATAGTCCCCATGCCGGACTATATAAAACGATAGTCCCAATGCCGGACTATCCAAAACGATAGTCTTCATGTCGGACTATCCAAAACGATCGTCCCAATGCCGGACTATCCAAAAGGATAGTCCCAATGCCGGACTATCGAAAACGATAGTCCCCCTGCCAGACTATCCAAAACGATAGTCCCCATGTCAGACTATCCAAAACGATTGTCCCCATGCCGGACTATTCAAAACGATAGTCCCCATGCCGGACTATCCAAAATGATAGTCCCCATGCCGGACTATCCAAAACGATAGTCAACATGCCGGACTATCCAAAAAGATAGTCCGAATGCCGGACTATCCAAAACGATAGTCCTCCCGCCGGACTATTTAAAACGATAGTCCCCATGTCGGACTATCCAAAACGATAGTCCCCATGCCGGACTATCCACAACGATAGTCCCCATGCCGGACTATCCAAAACGATATTCCCCATGCCGGACTATTCAAAAGGATAGTACCCATGCCGGACTATCCAAAACGATAGTCCCAATGCCGGACTATCCAAAACGATAGTAAACATGCTGGACTATCGAAAACGATAGTCAACATGCCGGACTATCCAAAACGATAGTCCCCATGCTGGACTATCCAAAACGATAGTCCCATGCCGGACTATCCAAAACGATAGTCGCCATGCCGGACTATCCAAAACGATAGTCCCCATGCCAAGCTATCCAAAACGATAGTCCCCATGCCGGATAATCCAAAACGTTACTCCCCATGCCGGACTATCCAAAACGATAGTCCCCTTTTTGGACTATCCCAAACGATAGTCCCCATGCCGGTCTATCCAAAACCATAGTCCCAATGCTGGACTATCCAAAACGATAGTCCCCATGTCGGACTATCCAAAACGATAGTCCCCATGCCGGACTATCCAAAACGATAGTCCCCATGCCGGACTATCCAAAACGGTAGTCACAATGCCGGACTATCCAAAACGATAGTCAACATGCCGGACTATCCAAAACGATAGTCCCCATGCTAGACTATCCAAAACGATAGTCCCATGCCGGACTATCCAAAACGATCGTCCCATGCCGGACTATCCAAAACGATCGTCCCAATGCCGGACTATCCAAAACGATAGTCCCAATGCCGGACTATCCAAAACGATAGTCCCCATGCCGGACTATCCAAAACGATATTCCCCATGCCGGACTATTCAAAACGATAGTCCCCATGCCGGACTATCCAAAACGATAGTCCCAATGCCGGACTATTCTAAAACGATAGTCCCCATGTCGGACTATCCAAAACGATAGTTCCAATGCCGGACTATCCAAAACGATAGTCCCCATGCCGGACTATCCAAAACGATAGTCCCAATGCCGGACGATCCAAAACGATAGTCCCGATGCAGGACTATCCAAAACGATAGTCCCCATGTCGGACTATCCAAAACGATAGTCTCAATGCCGGACTATCCAAAACGATAGTCCCATGCCGGACTATCCAAAACGATAGTCCCCATGCCTGACTATCCAAAACGATTATCCCCATGCCGGATTATCAAAAACGATAGTCCCAATGCCGGACTATCTAAAACGATAGTCCCCATGTCGGACTATCCAAAACGATAGTCCCCATGCCGGACTATCCAAAACGATAGTCCCCATGCCGGACTATCCAAAACGATAGTCCCCATGCCGGACTATCCAAAAGGATAATCCCCATGCCGGACTATCCAAAACGATAGTCCCCATGCCAGACTATCCAAAACGATAGTCAACATGCCGGACTATCGAAAACGATAGTCAACATGCCGGACTATCAAAAACGATAGTCCCCATGCTGGACTATCCAAAACGATAGTCCCATGACGGACTATCCAAAACGATAGTCCCCTTGCCGGACTATCCAAAACGATAGTCCCCATGCCAAGCTATCCAAAACGATAGTCCCCATGCCGGATAATCCAAAACGATACTCCCCATGTCGGACTATCTAAAATGATAGTCCCCATGCCGGACTATCGAAAACGATAGTCCTTATGCCGAACTATCCAAAACGATATTCCCAATGCCGGACTATCCAAAACCATAGTCCCCATGCCGGACTATCCAAAACGATAGTCCCCATGCCGAACTATCCAAAACGATAGTCCCCATGCCGGACTATATAAAACGATAGTCCCAATGCCGGACTATCCAAAACGATAGTCTCCATGTCGGACTATCCAAAACGATAGTCCCCATGCCGGACTATATAAAACGATAGTCCCGATGCCGGAATATCCAAAACGATAGTCCCCATGTCGGACTATCCAAAACGATAGTCCCCATGCCGGACTATCCAAAACGATAGTCCCCATGTCGGACTATCCAAAACGATAGTCCCCATGCCGGACTATTAAAAACGATAGTCCCCATGCCGGACTATCCAAAACGGTAGTCACAATGCCGGACTATTGAAAACGATAGTCCCCATGTCGGACTATCTAAAATGATAGTCCCCATGCCGGACTATCGAAAACGATAGTCCTTATGCCGAACTATCCAAAACGATAGTCCCAATGCCGGACTATCCAAAACCATAGTCCCCATGCCGGACTATCCAAAACGATAGTCCCCATGCCGGACTATCCAAATTGATAGTCCACATGCCGGACTATATAAAACGATAGTCCCAATGCCGGACTATCCAAAACGATAGTCTCCATGTCGGACTATCCAAAACGATAGTCCCCATGCCGGACTATATAAAACGATAGTCCCGATGCCGGAATATCCAAAACGATAGTCCCCATGTCGGACTATCCAAAACGATAGTCCCCATGCCGGACTATCCAAAACGATAGTCCCCATGCCGGACTATATAAAACGATAGTCCCAATGCCGGACTATCCAAAACGACAGTCCCCATGCCGGACTATCCAAAACCATAGTCCCAATGCCGGACTATCCAAAACGATAGTCCCCATGTCGGACTATCTAAAACGATAGTCCCCATGCCGGACTTTTAAAAACGATAGTCCCCATGCCGGACTATCCAAAACGGTAGTCACAATGCCGGACTATCCAAAACGATAGTCCCCATGTCGGACTATCGAAAACGATAGTCCTTATGCCGAACTATCCAAAACGATAGTCCCAATGCCGGACTATCCAAAACCATAGTCCCCATGCCGGACTATCCAAAACGATAGTCCCCATGCCGGACTATCCAAAACGATAGTCCCCATGCCGGACTATATAAAACGATAGTCCCGATGCCGGACTATCCAAAACGATAGTCCCCATGTCGGACTATCCAAAACGACAGTCCCCATGCCGGACTATCCAAAACGATAGTCCCCATGCCGGACTATCCAAAACGGTAGTCACAATGCCGGACTATCCAAAACGATAGTGCCCATGTCGGACTATCTAAAATGATAGTCCCCATGCCGGACTATCCAAAACGATCGTCCCCATGCCGGACTATCCAAAACGATAGTCCCCATGCCTGACTATCCAAAACGATAGTCCTTATGCCTGACTATATAAAACGATAGTCCCCATGCCTGACTATCCAAAACGATAGTCCCCATGCAGGACTATCCAAAACGATAGTTCTTGTGCCGGACTATCCAAAACGATAGTCCCCATGCCGGACTATCCAAAACAATAGTCCCAATGCTGGACTATCCAAAATGATAGTCCTTATGCAGAACTATCCAAAACGATAGTCCCAATGCCGGACTATCCAAAACGATAGTCCCCATGCCGGACTATCCAAAACGATAGTCCCCATGCCGGACTATCCAAAACGATAGTCCCCATTACGGACTACCCAAAACGATAGTCCCCATGCCAGACTACATAAAACGATAGTCCCAATGCCGGACTATCCAAAACGATAGTCTTCATGTCGGACTATCCAAAACGATAGTCCCCATGCCGGACTATATAAAATGATAGTCCCAATGCCGGACTATCCAAAATGATAGTCCCCATGCCGGACTATCCAAAACGATAGTCCCCATGCCGGACTATATAAAACGATAGTCCCAATGCCGGACTATCCAAAACGATAGTCTTCATGTCGGACTATCCAAAACGATAGTCCCCATGCCGGACTATATAAAACGATAGTCCCAATGCCGGACTATCCAAAACGATAGTCTTCATGTCGGACTATCCAAAACGATCGTCCCAATGCCGGACTATCCAAAAGGATAGTCCCAATGCCGGACTATCGAAAACGATAGTCCCCCTGCCAGACTATCCAAAACGATAGTCCCCATGTCAGACTATCCAAAACGATTGTCCCCATGCCGGACTATTCAAAACGATAGTCCCCATGCCGGACTATCCAAAATGATAGTCCCCATGCCGGACTATCCAAAACGATAGTCAACATGCCGGACTATCCAAAAAGATAGTCCGAATGCCGGACTATCCAAAACGATAGTCCTCCCGCCGGACTATTTAAAACGATAGTCCCCATGTCGGACTATCCAAAACGATAGTCCCCATGCCGGACTATCCACAACGATAGTCCCCATGCCGGACTATCCAAAACGATATTCCCCATGCCGGACTATTCAAAAGGATAGTACCCATGCCGGACTATCCAAAACGATAGTCCCAATGCCGGACTATCCAAAACGATAGTAAACATGCTGGACTATCGAAAACGATAGTCAACATGCCGGACTATCCAAAACGATAGTCCCCATGCTGGACTATCCAAAACGATAGTCCCATGCCGGACTATCCAAAACGATAGTCCCCATGCCGGACTATCCAAAACGATAGTCCCCATGCCAAGCTATCCAAAACGATAGTCCCCATGCCGGATAATCCAAAACGTTACTCCCCATGCCGGACTATCCAAAACGATAGTCCCCTTTTTGGACTATCCCAAACGATAGTCCCCATGCCGGTCTATCCAAAACCATAGTCCCAATGCTGGACTATCCAAAACGATAGTCCCCATGTCGGACTATCCAAAACGATAGTCCCCATGCCGGACTATCCAAAACGATAGTCCCCATGCCGGACTATCCAAAACGGTAGTCACAATGCCGGACTATCCAAAACGATAGTCAACATGCCGGACTATCCAAAACGATAGTCCCCATGCTAGACTATCCAAAACGATAGTCCCATGCCGGACTATCCAAAACGATCGTCCCATGCCGGACTATCCAAAACGATCGTCCCAATGCCGGACTATCCAAAACGATAGTCCCAATGCCGGACTATCCAAAACGATAGTCCCCATGCCGGACTATCCAAAACGATATTCCCCATGCCGGACTATTCAAAACGATAGTCCCCATGCCGGAGTATCCAAAACGATAGTCCCAATGCCGGACTATTCTAAAACGATAGTCCCCATGTCGGACTATCCAAAACGATAGTTCCAATGCCGGACTATCCAAAACGATAGTCCCCATGCCGGACTATCCAAAACGATAGTCCCAATGCCGGACGATCCAAAACGATAGTCCCGATGCAGGACTATCCAAAACGATAGTCCCCATGTCGGACTATCCAAAACGATAGTCTCAATGCCGGACTATCCAAAACGATAGTCCCATGCCGGACTATCCAAAACGATAGTCCCCATGCCTGACTATCCAAAACGATTATCCCCATGCCGGATTATCAAAAACGATAGTCCCAATGCCGGACTATCTAAAACGATAGTCCCCATGTCGGACTATCCAAAACGATAGTCCCCATGCCGGACTATCCAAAACGATAGTCCCCATGCCGGACTATCCAAAACGATAGTCCCCATGCCGGACTATCCAAAAGGATAATCCCCATGCCGGACTATCCAAAACGATAGTCCCCATGCCAGACTATCCAAAACGATAGTCAACATGCCGGACTATCGAAAACGATAGTCAACATGCCGGACTATCAAAAACGATAGTCCCCATGCTGGACTATCCAAAACGATAGTCCCATGACGGACTATCCAAAACGATAGTCCCCTTGCCGGACTATCCAAAACGATAGTCCCCATGCCAAGCTATCCAAAACGATAGTCCCCATGCCGGATAATCCAAAACGATACTCCCCATGTCGGACTATCTAAAATGATAGTCCCCATGCCGGACTATCGAAAACGATAGTCCTTATGCCGAACTATCCAAAACGATATTCCCAATGCCGGACTATCCAAAACCATAGTCCCCATGCCGGACTATCCAAAACGATAGTCCCCATGCCGAACTATCCAAAACGATAGTCCCCATGCCGGACTATATAAAACGATAGTCCCAATGCCGGACTATCCAAAACGATAGTCTCCATGTCGGACTATCCAAAACGATAGTCCCCATGCCGGACTATATAAAACGATAGTCCCGATGCCGGAATATCTAAAACGATAGTCCCCATGTCGGACTATCCAAAACGATAGTCCCCATGCCGGACTATCCAAAACGATAGTCCCCATGTCGGACTATCCAAAACGATAGTCCCCATGCCGGACTATTAAAAACGATAGTCCCCATGCCGGACTATCCAAAACGGTAGTCACAATGCCGGACTATTGAAAACGATAGTCCCCATGTCGGACTATCTAAAATGATAGTCCCCATGCCGGACTATCGAAAACGATAGTCCTTATGCCGAACTATCCAAAACGATAGTCCCAATGCCGGACTATCCAAAACCATAGTCCCCATGCCGGACTATCCAAAACGATAGTCCCCATGCCGGACTATCCAAATTGATAGTCCACATGCCGGACTATATAAAACGATAGTCCCAATGCCGGACTATCCAAAACGATAGTCTCCATGTCGGACTATCCAAAACGATAGTCCCCATGCCGGACTATATAAAACGATAGTCCCGATGCCGGAATATCCAAAACGATAGTCCCCATGTCGGACTATCCAAAACGATAGTCCCCATGCCGGACTATCCAAAACGATAGTCCCCATGCCGGACTATATAAAACGATAGTCCCAATGCCGGACTATCCAAAACGACAGTCCCCATGCCGGACTATCCAAAACCATAGTCCCAATGCCGGACTATCCAAAACGATAGTCCCCATGTCGGACTATCTAAAACGATAGTCCCCATGCCGGACTTTTAAAAACGATAGTCCCCATGCCGGACTATCCAAAACGGTAGTCACAATGCCGGACTATCCAAAACGATAGTCCCCATGCCGGACTATCCAAAACGATAGTCCCCATGCCGGACTATCCAAAACGATAGTCCCCATGCCGGACTATATAAAACGATAGTCCCAATGCCGGATTATCCAAAACGATAGTCTCCATGTCGGACTATCCAAAACGATAGTCCCCATGCCGGACTATATAAAACGATAGTCCCGATGCCGGAATATCCAAAACGATAGTCCCCATGTCGGACTATCCAAAACGACAGTCCCCATGCCGGACTATCCAAAACGATAGTCCCCATGCCGGACTATCCAAAACGGTAGTCACAATGCCGGACTATCCAAAACGATAGTGCCCATGTCGGACTATCTAAAATGATAGTCCCCATGCCGGACTATCCAAAACGATCGTCCCCATGCCGGACTATCCAAAACGATAGTCCCCATGCCTGACTATCCAAAACGATAGTCCTTATGCCTGACTATATAAAACGATAGTCCCCATGCCTGACTATCCAAAACGATAGTCCCCATGCAGGACTATCCAAAACGATAGTTCTTGTGCCGGACTATCCAAAACGATAGTCCCCATGCCGGACTATCCAAAACAATAGTCCCAATGCTGGACTATCCAAAATGATAGTCCTTATGCAGAACTATCCAAAACGATAGTCCCAATGCCGGACTATCCAAAACGATAGTCCCCATGCCGGACTATCCAAAACGATAGTCCCCATGCCGGACTATCCAAAACGATAGTCCCCATTACGGACTACCCAAAACGATAGTCCCCATGCCAGACTACATAAAACGATAGTCCCAATGCCGGACTATCCAAAACGATAGTCTTCATGTCGGACTATCCAAAACGATAGTCCCCATGCCGGACTATATAAAATGATAGTCCCAATGCCGGACTATCCAAAATGATAGTCCCCATGCCGGACTATCCAAAACGATAGTCCCCATGCCGGACTATATAAAACGATAGTCCCAATGCCGGACTATCCAAAACGATAGTCTTCATGTCGGACTATCCAAAACGATAGTCCCCATGCCGGACTATATAAAACGATAGTCCCAATGCCGGACTATCCAAAACGATAGTCTTCATGTCGGACTATCCAAAACGATCGTCCCAATGCCGGACTATCCAAAAGGATAGTCCCAATGCCGGACTATCGAAAACGATAGTCCCCCTGCCAGACTATCCAAAACGATAGTCCCCATGTCAGACTATCCAAAACGATTGTCCCCATGCCGGACTATTCAAAACGATAGTCCCCATGCCGGACTATCCAAAATGATAGTCCCCATGCCGGACTATCCAAAACGATAGTCAACATGCCGGACTATCCAAAACGATAGTCCGAATGCCGGACTATCCAAAACGATAGTCCTCCCGCCGGACTATCTAAAACGATAGTCCCCATGTCGGACTATCCAAAACGATAGTCCCCATGCCGGACTATCCACAACGATAGTCCCCATGCCGGACTATCCAAAACGATATTCCCCATGCCGGACTATTCAAAAGGATAGTACCCATGCCGGACTATCCAAAACGATAGTCCCAATGCCGGTCGATCCAAAACGATAGTCCCAATGCAGGACTATCCAAAACGATAGTCCCTATGTCGGACTATCAAAAACGATAGTCTCTATGCCGGACTATCCAAAACGATAGTCCCATGCCGGACTATCCAAAACGATAGTCCCTATGTCGGACTATCAAAAACGATAGTCTCTATGCCGGACTATCCAAAACGATAGTCCCATGCCGGACTATCCAAAACGATAGTCCCCATGCCGGACTATCCAAAACGATTATCCCCATGCCGGACTATCCAAAACGATAGTCCCAATGCCGGACTATCCAAAAACGATAATCCCCATGTCGGAGTATCCAAAACGATAGTCCCCATGCCGGACTATCCAAAACGATAGTCTCCATGCCGGACAATCCAAAACGATAGTCTTCATGCCGGACTATCCAAAACGATAGTCCCATGCCGGACTATCCAAAACGATAGTCCCCATGCCGGACTATCCAAAACGATAGTCCCCATGCCGGACTATCCAAAACGATTGTCCTAATGCCGGACTATCCAAAACAATAGTCCCCATGTCGGACTATCCAAAACGATAGTCCCCATGCCGGACTATCCAAAACGATAGTCTCCATGCCGGACTATCCAAAACAATAGTCAACAAACCGGACTATCCAAAACGATAGTCAACATGCCGGACTATCTAAAACGATAGTCCCCATGCTGGACTATCTAAAACGATAGTCCCATGGCGGACTATCCAAATCGATGGTCCCCATGCTGGACTATCCAAAACGATAGTCCCCATGCCAAGCTATCCAAAACGATAGTCCCCATGCCGGATTATCCTAAACGATACTCCCCATGCCGGACTATCTAAAACGATAGTCCCCTTGCCGGACTATCCAAAACGATAGTCCCCATGCCGGACTATCCAAAACCATAGTCCCAATGCCGGACTATCCAAAACGATAGTCCCCATGTCGGACTATCCAAAACGATAATCCCCATGCCGGACTATCCAAAACGATAGTCCCCATGCCGGACTATCCAAAACGGTAGTACCCATGCCGGACTATCCAAAACGATAGTCAACATGCCGGACTATCTAAAACGATAGTCAACATGCCAGACTATCCAAAACGATAGTATCCATGCCGGACCATCCAAAACGATAGTCACATAACGGACTATCCAAAACGATAGTCCCCATGCCGGACTATCCAAAACGATAGTCCCCATGCCGGACTATCCAAAACGATACTCCCAATGCCGGACTATCCAAAACGATAGTCCCCATGCCGGACTATCCAAAACGATAGTCCCCATGCCGGACTATCCAAAACGATAGTCCCCATGCCGAACTATCTAAAACGATAGTCCCCTTGCTGGACTATCCAAACCGATAGTCCCCATGCCGGACTATCCAAAACCATAGTCCCAATGCCGGACTATCCAAAACGATAGTCCCCATGTCGGAGTATCCAAAACGATAGTCCCCATGCCGGACTATATAAAACGATAGTCCCAATGCCGGACTATCCAAAATGATAGTCCCCATGCCGGACTATCCAAAACGATAGTCCCCATGCCGGACTATATAAAACGATAGTCCCAATGCCGGACTATCCAAAACGATAGTCTTCATGTCGGACTATCCAAAACGATAGTCCCCATGCCGGACTATATAAAACGATAGTCCCAATGCCGGACTATCCAAAACGATAGTCTTCATGTCGGACTATCCAAAACGATCGTCCCAATGCCGGACTATCCAAAAGGATAGTCCCAATGCCGGACTATCGAAAACGATAGTCCCCCTGCCAGACTATCCAAAACGATAGTCCCCATGTCAGACTATCCAAAACGATTGTCCCCATGCCGGACTATTCAAAACGATAGTCCCCATGCCGGACTATCCAAAATGATAGTCCCCATGCCGGACTATCCAAAACGATAGTCAACATGCCGGACTATCCAAAACGATAGTCCGAATGCCGGACTATCCAAAACGATAGTCCTCCCGCCGGACTATTTAAAACGATAGTCCCCATGTCGGACTATCCAAAACGATAGTCCCCATGCCGGACTATCCACAACGATAGTCCCCATGCCGGACTATCCAAAACGATATTCCCCATGCCGGACTATTCAAAAGGATAGTACCCATGCCGGACTATCCAAAACGATAGTCCCAATGCCGGACTATCCAAAACGATAGTAAACATGCTGGACTATCGAAAACGATAGTCAACATGCCGGACTATCCAAAACGATAGTCCCCATGCTGGACTATCCAAAACGATAGTCCCATGCCGGACTATCCAAAACGATAGTCCCCATGCCGGACTATCCAAAACGATAGTCCCCATGCCAAGCTATCCAAAACGATAGTCCCCATGCCGGATAATCCAAAACGTTACTCCCCATGCCGGACTATCCAAAACGATAGTCCCCTTTTTGGACTATCCCAAACGATAGTCCCCATGCCGGTCTATCCAAAACCATAGTCCCAATGCTGGACTATCCAAAACGATAGTCCCCATGTCGGACTATCCAAAACGATAGTCCCCATGCCGGACTATCCAAAACGATAGTCCCCATGCCGGACTATCCAAAACGGTAGTCACAATGCCGGACTATCCAAAACGATAGTCAACATGCCGGACTATCCAAAACGATAGTCCCCATGCTAGACTATCCAAAACGATAGTCCCATGCCGGACTATCCAAAACGATCGTCCCATGCCGGACTATCCAAAACGATCGTCCCAATGCCGGACTATCCAAAACGATAGTCCCAATGCCGGACTATCCAAAACGATAGTCCCCATGCCGGACTATCCAAAACGATATTCCCCATGCCGGACTATTCAAAACGATAGTCCCCATGCCGGACTATCCAAAACGATAGTCCCCATGTCAGACTATCCAAAACGATTGTCCCCATGCCGGACTATTCAAAACGATAGTCCCCATGCCGGACTATCCAAAATGATAGTCCCCATGCCGGACTATCCAAAACGATAGTCAACATGCCGGACTATCCAAAACGATAGTCCGAATGCCGGACTATCCAAAACGATAGTCCTCCCGCCGGACTATCTAAAACGATAGTCCCCATGTCGGACTATCCAAAACGATAGTCCCCATGCCGGACTATCCACAACGATAGTCCCCATGCCGGACTATCCAAAACGATATTCCCCATGCCGGACTATTCAAAAGGATAGTACCCATGCCGGACTATCCAAAACGATAGTCCCAATGCCGGTCGATCCAAAACGATAGTCCCAATGCAGGACTATCCAAAACGATAGTCCCTATGTCGGACTATCAAAAACGATAGTCTCTATGCCGGACTATCCAAAACGATAGTCCCATGCCGGACTATCCAAAACGATAGTCCCTATGTCGGACTATCAAAAACGATAGTCTCTATGCCGGACTATCCAAAACGATAGTCCCATGCCGGACTATCCAAAACGATAGTCCCCATGCCGGACTATCCAAAACGATTATCCCCATGCCGGACTATCCAAAACGATAGTCCCAATGCCGGACTATCCAAAAACGATAATCCCCATGTCGGAGTATCCAAAACGATAGTCCCCATGCCGGACTATCCAAAACGATAGTCTCCATGCCGGACAATCCAAAACGATAGTCTTCATGCCGGACTATCCAAAACGATAGTCCCATGCCGGACTATCCAAAACGATAGTCCCCATGCCGGACTATCCAAAACGATAGTCCCCATGCCGGACTATCCAAAACGATTGTCCTAATGCCGGACTATCCAAAACAATAGTCCCCATGTCGGACTATCCAAAACGATAGTCCCCATGCCGGACTATCCAAAACGATAGTCTCCATGCCGGACTATCCAAAACAATAGTCAACAAACCGGACTATCCAAAACGATAGTCAACATGCCGGACTATCTAAAACGATAGTCCCCATGCTGGACTATCTAAAACGATAGTCCCATGGCGGACTATCCAAATCGATGGTCCCCATGCTGGACTATCCAAAACGATAGTCCCCATGCCAAGCTATCCAAAACGATAGTCCCCATGCCGGATTATCCTAAACGATACTCCCCATGCCGGACTATCTAAAACGATAGTCCCCTTGCCGGACTATCCAAAACGATAGTCCCCATGCCGGACTATCCAAAACCATAGTCCCAATGCCGGACTATCCAAAACGATAGTCCCCATGTCGGACTATCCAAAACGATAATCCCCATGCCGGACTATCCAAAACGATAGTCCCCATGCCGGACTATCCAAAACGGTAGTACCCATGCCGGACTATCCAAAACGATAGTCAACATGCCGGACTATCTAAAACGATAGTCAACATGCCAGACTATCCAAAACGATAGTATCCATGCCGGACCATCCAAAACGATAGTCACATAACGGACTATCCAAAACGATAGTCCCCATGCCGGACTATCCAAAACGATAGTCCCCATGCCGGACTATCCAAAACGATACTCCCAATGCCGGACTATCCAAAACGATAGTCCCCATGCCGGACTATCCAAAACGATAGTCCCCATGCCGGACTATCCAAAACGATAGTCCCCATGCCGGACTATCTAAAACGATAGTCCCCTTGCTGGACTATCCAAACCGATAGTCCCCATGCCGGACTATCCAAAACCATAGTCCCAATGCCGGACTATCCAAAACGATAGTCCCCATGTCGGAGTATCCAAAACGATAGTCCCCATGCCGGACTATATAAAACGATAGTCCCAATGCCGGACTATCCAAAATGATAGTCCCCATGCCGGACTATCCAAAACGATAGTCCCCATGCCGGACTATATAAAACGATAGTCCCAATGCCGGACTATCCAAAACGATAGTCTTCATGTCGGACTATCCAAAACGATAGTCCCCATGCCGGACTATATAAAACGATAGTCCCAATGCCGGACTATCCAAAACGATAGTCTTCATGTCGGACTATCCAAAACGATCGTCCCAATGCCGGACTATCCAAAAGGATAGTCCCAATGCCGGACTATCGAAAACGATAGTCCCCCTGCCAGACTATCCAAAACGATAGTCCCCATGTCAGACTATCCAAAACGATTGTCCCCATGCCGGACTATTCAAAACGATAGTCCCCATGCCGGACTATCCAAAATGATAGTCCCCATGCCGGACTATCCAAAACGATAGTCAACATGCCGGACTATCCAAAACGATAGTCCGAATGCCGGACTATCCAAAACGATAGTCCTCCCGCCGGACTATTTAAAACGATAGTCCCCATGTCGGACTATCCAAAACGATAGTCCCCATGCCGGACTATCCACAACGATAGTCCCCATGCCGGACTATCCAAAACGATATTCCCCATGCCGGACTATTCAAAAGGATAGTACCCATGCCGGACTATCCAAAACGATAGTCCCAATGCCGGACTATCCAAAACGATAGTAAACATGCTGGACTATCGAAAACGATAGTCAACATGCCGGACTATCCAAAACGATAGTCCCCATGCTGGACTATCCAAAACGATAGTCCCATGCCGGACTATCCAAAACGATAGTCCCCATGCCGGACTATCCAAAACGATAGTCCCCATGCCAAGCTATCCAAAACGATAGTCCCCATGCCGGATAATCCAAAACGTTACTCCCCATGCCGGACTATCCAAAACGATAGTCCCCTTTTTGGACTATCCCAAACGATAGTCCCCATGCCGGTCTATCCAAAACCATAGTCCCAATGCTGGACTATCCAAAACGATAGTCCCCATGTCGGACTATCCAAAACGATAGTCCCCATGCCGGACTATCCAAAACGATAGTCCCCATGCCGGACTATCCAAAACGGTAGTCACAATGCCGGACTATCCAAAACGATAGTCAACATGCCGGACTATCCAAAACGATAGTCCCCATGCTAGACTATCCAAAACGATAGTCCCATGCCGGACTATCCAAAACGATCGTCCCATGCCGGACTATCCAAAACGATCGTCCCAATGCCGGACTATCCAAAACGATAGTCCCAATGCCGGACTATCCAAAACGATAGTCCCCATGCCGGACTATCCAAAACGATATTCCCCATGCCGGACTATTCAAAACGATAGTCCCCATGCCGGACTATCCAAAACGATAGTCCCAATGCCGGACTATTCTAAAACGATAGTCCCCATGTCGGACTATCCAAAACGATAGTTCCAATGCCGGACTATCCAAAACGATAGTCCCCATGCCGGACTATCCAAAACGATAGTCCCAATGCCGGACGATCCAAAACGATAGTCCCGATGCAGGACTATCCAAAACGATAGTCCCCATGTCGGACTATCCAAAACGATAGTCTCAATGCCGGACTATCCAAAACGATAGTCCCATGCCGGACTATCCAAAACGATAGTCCCCATGCCTGACTATCCAAAACGATTATCCCCATGCCGGATTATCAAAAACGATAGTCCCAATGCCGGACTATCTAAAACGATAGTCCCCATGTCGGACTATCCAAAACGATAGTCCCCATGCCGGACTATCCAAAACGATAGTCCCCATGCCGGACTATCCAAAACGATAGTCCCCATGCCGGACTATCCAAAAGGATAATCCCCATGCCGGACTATCCAAAACGATAGTCCCCATGCCAGACTATCCAAAACGATAGTCAACATGCCGGACTATCGAAAACGATAGTCAACATGCCGGACTATCCAAAACGACAGTCCTCATGCTGGACTATCCAAAACGATAGTCCCATGACGGACTATCCAAAACGATAGTCCCCTTGCCGGACTATCCAAAACGATAGTCCCCATGCCAAGCTATCCAAAACGATAGTCCCCATGCCGGATAATCCAAAACGATACTCCCCATGTCGGACTATCTAAAATGATAGTCCCCATGCCGGACTATCGAAAACGATAGTCCTTATGCCGAACTATCCAAAACGATATTCCCAATGCCGGACTATCCAAAACCATAGTCCCCATGCCGGACTATCCAAAACGATAGTCCCCATGCCGAACTATCCAAAACGATAGTCCCCATGCCGGACTATATAAAACGATAGTCCCAATGCCGGACTATCCAAAACGATAGTCTCCATGTCGGACTATCCAAAACGATAGTCCCCATTCCGGACTATATAAAACGATAGTCCCGATGCCGGAATATCCAAAACGATAGTCCCCATGTCGGACTATCCAAAACGATAGTCCCCATGCCGGACTATCCAAAACGATAGTCCCCATGTCGGACTATCCAAAACGATAGTCCCCATGCCGGACTATTAAAAACGATAGTCCCCATGCCGGACTATCCAAAACGGTAGTCACAATGCCGGACTATTGAAAACGATAGTACCCATGTCGGACTATCTAAAATGATAGTCCCCATGCCGGACTATCGAAAACGATAGTCCTTATGCCGAACTATCCAAAACGATAGTCCCAATGCCGGACTATCCAAAACCATAGTCCCCATGCCGGACTATCCAAAACGATAGTCCCCATGCCGGACTATCCAAATTGATAGTCCACATGCCGGACTATATAAAACGATAGTCCCAATGCCGGACTATCCAAAACGATAGTCTCCATGTCGGACTATCCAAAACGATAGTCCCCATGCCGGACTATATAAAACGATAGTCCTTATGCCGGAATATCCAAAACGATAGTCCCCATGTCGGACTATCCAAAACGATAGTCCCCATGCCGGACTATCCAAAACGATAGTCCCCATGCCGGACTATATAAAACGATAGTCCCAATGCCGGACTATCCAAAACGACAGTCCCCATGCCGGACTATCCAAAACCATAGTCCCAATGCCGGACTATCCAAAACGATAGTCCCCATGTCGGACTATCTAAAACGATAGTCCCCATGCCGGACTTTAAAAACGATAGTCCCCCATGCCGGACTATCCAAAACGGTAGTCACAATGCCGGACTATCCAAAACGATAGTCCCCATGTCGGACTATCGAAAACGATAGTCCTTATGCCGAACTATCCAAAACGATAGTCCGAATGCCGGACTATCCAAAACCATAGTCCCCATGCCGGACTATCCAAAACGATAGTCCCCATGCCGGACTATCCAAAACGATAGTCCCCATGCCGGACTATATAAAACGATAGTCCCCATGCCGGACTATCCAAAATGATAGTCCCCATGCCGGACTATCCAAAACGATAGTCAACATGCCGGACTATCCAAAACGATAGTCCGAATGCCGGACTATCCAAAACGATAGTCCTCCCGCCGGACTATCTAAAACGATAGTCCCCATGTCGGACTATCCAAAACGATAGTCCCCATGCCGGACTATCCACAACGATAGTCCCCATGCCGGACTATCCAAAACGATATTCCCCATGCCGGACTATTCAAAAGGATAGTACCCATGCCGGACTATCCAAAACGATAGTCCCAATGCCGGTCGATCCAAAACGATAGTCCCAATGCAGGACTATCCAAAACGATAGTCCCTATGTCGGACTATCAAAAACGATAGTCTCTATGCCGGACTATCCAAAACGATAGTCCCATGCCGGACTATCCAAAACGATAGTCCGTATGTCGGACTATCAAAAACGATAGTCTCTATGCCGGACTATCCAAAACGATAGTCCCATGCCGGACTATCCAAAACGATAGTCCCCATGCCGGACTATCCAAAACGATTATCCCCATGCCGGACTATCCAAAAACGATAATCCCCATGTCGGAGTATCCAAAACGATAGTCCCCATGCCGGACTATCCAAAACGATAGTCTCCATGCCGGACTATCCAAAACGATAGTCTTCATGCCGGACTATCCAAAACGATAGTCCCATGCCGGACTATCCAAAACGATAGTCCCCATGCCGGACTATCCAAAACGATAGTCCCCATGCCGGACTATCCAAAACGATTGTCCTAATGCCGGACTATCCAAAACAATAGTCCCCATGTCGGACTATCCAAAACGATAGTCCCCATGCCGGACTATCCAAAACGATAGTCTCCATGCCGGACTATCCAAAACAATAGTCAACAAACCGGACTATCCAAAACGATAGTCAACATGCCGGACTATCTAAAACGATAGTCCCCATGCTGGACTATCTAAAACGATAGTCCCATGGCGGACTATCCAAATCGATGGTCCCCATGCTGGACTATCCAAAACGATAGTCCCCATGCCAAGCTATCCAAAACGATAGTCCCCATGCCGGATTATCCTAAACGATACTCCCCATGCCGGACTATCTAAAACGATAGTCCCCTTGCCGGACTATCCAAAACGATAGTCCCCATGCCGGACTATCCAAAACCATAGTCCCAATGCCGGACTATCCAAAACGATAGTCCCCATGTCGGACTATCCAAAACGATAGTCCCCATGCCGGACTATCCAAAACGATAGTCCCCATGCCGGACTATCCAAAACGGTAGTACCCATGCCGGACTATCCAAAACGATAGTCAACATGCCGGACTATCTAAACGATAGTCAACATGCCAGACTATCCAAAACGATAGTATCCATGCCGGACCATCCAAAACGATAGTCACATAACGGACTATCCAAAACGATAGTCCCTATGCCGGACTATCCAAAACGATAGTCCCCATGCCGGACTATCCAAAACGATACTCCCAATGCCGGACTATCCAAAACGATAGTCCCCATGCCGGACTATCCAAAACGATAGTCCCCATGCCGGACTATCCAAAACGATAGTCCCCATGCCGGACTATCTAAAACGATAGTCCCCTTGCTGGACTATCCAAACCGATGGTCCCCATGCCGGACTATCCAAAACCATAGTCCCAATGCCGGACTATCCAAAACGATAGTCCCCATGTCGGAGTATCCAAAACGATAGTCCCCATGCCGGACTATATAAAACGATAGTCCCAATGCCGGACTATCCAAAATGATAGTCCCCATGCCGGACTATCCAAAACGATAGTCCCCATGCCGGACTATATAAAACGATAGTCCCAATGCCGGACTATCCAAAACGATAGTCTTCATGTCGGACTATCCAAAACGATAGTCCCCATGCCGGACTATATAAAACGATAGTCCCAATGCCGGACTATCCAAAACGATAGTCTTCATGTCGGACTATCCAAAACGATCGTCCCAATGCCGGACTATCCAAAAGGATAGTCCCAATGCCGGACTATCGAAAACGATAGTCCCCCTGCCAGACTATCCAAAACGATAGTCCCCATGTCAGACTATCCAAAACGATTGTCCCCATGCCGGACTATTCAAAACGATAGTCCCCATGCCGGACTATCCAAAATGATAGTCCCCATGCCGGACTGTCCAAAACGATAGTCAACATGCCGGACTATCCAAAACGATAGTCCGAATGCCGGACTATCCAAAACGATAGTCCTCCCGCCGGACTATTTAAAACGATAGTCCCCATGTCGGACTATCCAAAACGATAGTCCCCATGCCGGACTATCCACAACGATAGTCCCCATGCCGGACTATCCAAAACGATATTCCCCATGCCGGACTATTCAAAAGGATAGTACCCATGCCGGACTATCCAAAACGATAGTCCCAATGCCGGACTATCCAAAACGATAGTAAACATGCTGGACTATCGAAAACGATAGTCAACATGCCGGACTATCCAAAACGATAGTCCCCATGCTGGACTATCCAAAACGATAGTCCCATGCCGGACTATCCAAAACGATAGTCCCCATGCCGGACTATCCAAAACGATAGTCCCCATGCCAAGCTATCCAAAACGATAGTCCCCATGCCGGATAATCCAAAACGTTACTCCCCATGCCGGACTATCCAAAACGATAGTCCCCTTTTTGGACTATCCCAAACGATAGTCCCCATGCCGGTCTATCCAAAACCATAGTCCCAATGCTGGACTATCCAAAACGATAGTCCCCATGTCGGACTATCCAAAACGATAGTCCCCATGCCGGACTATCCAAAACGATAGTCCCCATGCCGGACTATCCAAAACGGTAGTCACAATGCCGGACTATCCAAAACGATAGTCAACATGCCGGACTATCCAAAACGATAGTCCCCATGCTAGACTATCCAAAACGATAGTCCCATGCCGGACTATCCAAAACGATCGTCCCATGCCGGACTATCCAAAACGATCGTCCCAATGCCGGACTATCCAAAACGATAGTCCCAATGCCGGACTATCCAAAACGATAGTCCCCATGCCGGACTATCCAAAACGATATTCCCCATGCCGGACTATTCAAAACGATAGTCCCCATGCCGGACTATCCAAAACGATAGTCCCAATGCCGGACTATTCTAAAACGATAGTCCCCATGTCGGACTATCCAAAACGATAGTTCCAATGCCGGACTATCCAAAACGATAGTCCCCATGCCGGACTATCCAAAACGATACTCCCAATGCCGGACTATCCAAAACGATAGTCCCCATGCCGGACTATCCAAAACGATAGTCCCCATGCCGGACTATCCAAAACGATAGTCCCCATGCCGGACTATCTAAAACGATAGTCCCCTTGCTGGACTATCCAAACCGATAGTCCCCATGCCGGACTATCCAAAACCATAGTCCCAATGCCGGACTATCCAAAACGATAGTCCCCATGTCGGAGTATCCAAAACGATAGTCCCATGCCGGACTATCCAAAACGATAGTCCCCATGCCGGACTATCCAAAACGATTATCCCCTTGCCGGACTATCCAAAACGATAGTCCCCATGCCAAGCTATCCAAAACGATAGTCCCCATGCCGGATAATCCAAAACGATACTCCCCATGTCGGACTATCTAAAATGATAGTCCCCATGCCGGACTATCGAAAACGATAGTCCTTATGCCGAACTATCCAAAACGATATTCCCAATGCCGGACTATCCAAAACCATAGTCCACATGCCGGACTATCCAAAACGATAGTCCCCATGCCGAACTATCCAAAACGATAGTCCCCATGCCGGACTATATAAAACGATAGTCCCAATGCCGGACTATCCAAAACGATAGTCTCCATGTCGGACTATCCAAAACGATAGTCCCCATGCCGGACTATATAAAACGATAGTCCCGATGCCGGAATATCCAAAACGATAGTCCCCATGTCGGACTATCCAAAACGATAGTCCCCATGCCGGACTATCCAAAACGATAGTCCCCATGTCGGACTATCCAAAACGATAGTCCCCCATGCCGGACTATTAAAAACGATAGTCCCCATGCCGGACTATCCAAAACGGTAGTCACAATGCCGGACTATTGAAAACGATAGTCCCCATGTCGGACTATCTAAAATGATAGTCCCCATGCCGGACTATCGAAAACGATAGTCCTTATGCCGAACTATCCAAAACGATAGTCCCAATGCCGGACTATCCAAAACCATAGTCCCCATGCCGGACTATCCAAAACGATAGTCCCCATGCCGGACTATCCAAATTGATAGTCCACATGCCGGACTATATAAAACGATAGTCCCAATGCCGGACTATCCAAAACGATAGTCTCCATGTCGGACTATCCAAAACGATAGTCCCCATGCCGGACTATATAAAACGATAGTCCCGATGCCGGAATATCCAAAACGATAGTCCCCATGTAGGACTATCCAAAACGATAGTCCCCATGCCGGACTATCCAAAACGATAGTCCCCATGCCGGACTATATAAAACGATAGTCCCAATGCCGGACTATCCAAAACGACAGTCCCCATGCCGGACTATCCAAAACCATAGTCCCAATGCCGGACTATCCAAAACGATAGTCCCCATGTCGGACTATCTAAAACGATAGTCCCCATGCCGGACTTTTAAAAACGATAGTCCCCATGCCGGACTATCCAAAACGGTAGTCACAATGCCGGACTATCCAAAACGATAGTCCCCATGTCGGACTATCGAAAACGATAGTCCTTATGCCGAACTATCCAAAACGATAGTCCCAATGCCGGACTATCCAAAACCATAGTCCCCATGCCGGACTATCCAAAACGATAGTCCCCATGCCGGACTATCCAAAACGATAGTCCCCATGCCGGACTATATAAAACGATAGTCCCAATGCCGGACTATCCAAAACGATAGTCTCCATGTCGGACTATCCAAAACGATAGTCCCCATGCGGACTATATAAAACGATAGTCCCGATGCCGGAATATCCAAAACGATAGTCCCCATGTCGGACTATCCAAAACGATAGTCCCCATGCCGGACTATCCAAAACGATAGTCCCCATGCCGGACTATCCAAAACGGTAGTCACAATGCCGGACTATCCAAAACGATAGTGCCCATGTCGGACTATCTAAAATGATAGTCCCCATGCCGGACTATCCAAAACGATCGTCCCCATGCCGGACTATCCAAAACGATAGTCCCCATGCCTGACTATCCAAAACGATAGTCCTTATGCCTGACTATATAAAACGATAGTCCCCATGCCTGACTATCCAAAACGATAGTCCCCATGCAGGACTATCCAAAACGATAGTCCTTGTGCCGGACTATCCAAAACGATAGTCCCCATGCCGGACTATCCAAAACAATAGTCCCAATGCTGGACTATCCAAAATGATAGTCCTTATGCAGAACTATCCAAAACGATAGTCCCAATGCCGGACTATCCAAAACGATAGTCCCCATGCCGGACTATCCAAAACGATAGTCCCCATGCCGGACTATCCAAAACGATAGTCCCCATAACGGACTACCCAAAACGATAGTCCCCATGCCAGACTACTTAAAACGATAGTCCCAATGCCGGACTATCCAAAACGATAGTCTTCATGTCGGACTATCCAAAACGATAGTCCCAATGCCGGACTATATAAAATGATAGTCCCAATGCCGGACTATCCAAAATGATAGTCCCCATGCCGGACTATCCAAAACGATAGTCTTCATGTCGGACTATCCAAAACGATAGTCCCCATGCCGGACTATATAAAACGATAGTCCCAATGCCGGACTATCCAAAACGATAGTCTTCATGTCGGACTATCCAAAACGATCGTCCCAATGCCGGACTATCCAAAAGGATAGTCCCAATGCCGGACTATCGAAAACGATAGTCCCCCTGCCAGACTATCCAAAACGATAGTCCCCATGTCAGACTATCCAAAACGATTGTCCCCATGCCGGACTATTCAAAACGATAGTCCCCATGCCGGACTATCCAAAATGATAGTCCCCATGCCGGACTATCCAAAACGATAGTCAACATGCCGGACTATCCAAAACGATAGTCTGAATGCCGGACTATCCAAAACGATAGTCCTCCCGCCGGACTATCTAAAACGATAGTCCCCATGTCGGACTATCCAAAACGATAGTCCCCATGCCGGACTAACCACAACGATAGTGTCCATGCCGGACTATCCAAAACGATATTCCCCATGCCGGACTATTCAAAAGGATAGTACCCATGCCGGACTATCCAAAACGATAGTCCCAATGCCGGTCGATCCAAAACGATAGTCCCAATGCAGGACTATCCAAAACGATAGTCCCTATGTCGGACTATCAAAAACGATAGTCTCTATGCCGGACTATCCAAAACGATAGTCCCATGCCGGACTATCCAAAACGATAGTCCCTATGTCGGACTATCAAAAACGATAGTCTCTATGCCGGACTATCCAAAACGATAGTCCCATGCCGGACTATCCAAAACGATAGTCCCCATGCCGGACTATCCAAAACGATTATCCCCATGCCGGACTATCCAAAACGATAGTCCCAATGCCGGACTATCCAAAAACGATAATCCCCATGTCGGAGTATCCAAAACGATAGTCCAAATGCCGGACTTTTCAAAACGATAGTCTCCATGCCGGACTATCCAAAACGATAGTCTTCATGCCGGACTATCCAAAACGATAGTCCCATGCCGGACTATCCAAAACGATAGTCCCCATGCCGGACTATCCAAAACGATAGTCCCCATGCCGGACTATCCAAAACGATTGTCCTAATGCGGACTATCCAAAACAATAGTCCCCATGTCGGACTATCCAAAACGATAGTCCCCATGCCGGACTATCCAAAACGATAGTCAACATGCCGGACTATCTAAAACGATAGTCCCCATGCTGGACTATCTAAAACGATAGTCCCATGGCGGACTATCCAAATCGATGGTCCCCATGCTGTACTATCCAAAACGATAGTCCCCATGCCAAGCTATCCAAAACGATAGTCCCCATGCCGGATTATCCTAAACGATACTCCCCATGCCGGACTATCTAAAACGATAGTCCCCTTGCCGGACTATCCAAAACGATAGTCCCCATGCGGACTATCCAAAACCATAGTCCCAATGCCGGACTATCCAAAACGATAGTCCCCATGTCGGACTATCCAAAACGATAGTCCCCATGCCGGACTATCCAAAACGATAGTCCCCATGCCGGACTATCCAAAACGGTAGTACCCATGCCGGACTATCCAAAACGATAGTCAACATGCCGGACTATCTAAAACGATAGTCAACATGCCAGACTATCCAAAACGATAGTATCCATGCCGGACCATCCAAAACGATAGTCACATAACGGACTATCCAAAACGATAGTCCCCATGCCGGACTATCCAAAACGATACTCCCAATGCCGGACTATCCAAAACGATAGTCCCCATGCCGGACTATCCAAAACGATAGTCCCCATGCCGGACTATCCAAAACGATAGTCCCCATGCCGGACTATCTAAAACGATAGTCCCCTTGCTGGACTATCCAAACCGATAGTCCCCATGCGGACTATCCAAAACCATAGTCCCAATGCCGGACTATCCAAAACGATAGTCCCCATGTCGGAGTATCCAAAACGATAGTCCCATGCCGGACTATCCAAAACGATAGTCCCCATGCCGGACTATCCAAAACGATTATCCCCTTGCCGGACTATCCAAAACGATAGTCCCCATGCCAAGCTATCCAAAACGATAGTCCCCATGCCGGATAATCCAAAACGATACTCCCCATGTCGGACTATCTAAATGATAGTCCCCATGCCGGACTATCGAAAACGATAGTCCTTATGCCGAACTATCCAAAACGATATTCCAATGCCGGACTATCCAAAACCATAGTCCACATGCCGGACTATCCAAAACGATAGTCCCCATGCCGAACTATCCAAAACGATAGTCCCCATGCCGGACTATATAAAACGATAGTCCCAATGCCGGACTATCCAAAACGATAGTCTCCATGTCGGACTATCCAAAACGATAGTCCCCATGCCGGACTATATAAAACGATAGTCCCGATGCCGGAATATCCAAAACGATAGTCCCCATGTCGGACTATCCAAAACGATAGTCCCCATGCCGGACTATCCAAAACGATAGTCCCCATGTCGGACTATCCAAAACGATAGTCCCCATGCCGGACTATTAAAAACGATAGTCCCCATGCCGGACTATCCAAAACGGTAGTCACAATGCCGGACTATTGAAAACGATAGTCCCCATGTCGGACTATCTAAAATGATAGTCCCCATGCCGGCTATCCAAAACGATAGTCCCCATGCTGGACTGTCCAAAACGATAGTTCCCATGCCGGACTATCCAAAACGATAGTCCCCATGCCGGACTATCCAAAACGATAGTCCCCATGCCGGACGGACTATCCAAATTGATAGTCCACATGCCGGACTATATAAAACGATAGTCCCAATGCCGGACTATCCAAAACGATAGTCTCCATGTCGGACTATCCAAAACGATAGTCCCCATGCCGGACTATATAAAACGATAGTCCCGATGCCGGAATATCCAAAACGATAGTCCCCATGTAGGACTATCCAAAACGATAGTCCCCATGCCGGACTATCCAAAACGATAGTCCCCATGCCGGACTATATAAAACGATAGTCCCAATGCCGGACTATCCAAAACGACAGTCCCCATGCCGGACTATCCAAAACCATAGTCCCAATGCCGGACTATCCAAAACGATAGTCCCCATGTCGGACTATCTAAAACGATAGTCCCCATGCCGGACTTTTAAAAACGATAGTCCCCATGCCGGACTATCCAAAACGGTAGTCACAATGCCGGACTATCCAAAACGATAGTCCCCATGTCGGACTATCGAAAACGATAGTCCTTATGCCGAACTATCCAAAACGATAGTCCCAATGCCGGACTATCCAAAACCATAGTCCCCATGCCGGACTATCCAAAACGATAGTCCCCATGCCGGACTATATAAAACGATAGTCCCGATGCCGGAATATCCAAAACGATAGTCCCCATGTCGGACTATCCAAAACGATAGTCCCCATGCCGGACTATCCAAAACGATAGTCCCCATGCCGGACTATCCAAAACGGTAGTCACAATGCCGGACTATCCAAAACGATAGTGCCCATGTCGGACTATCTAAAATGATAGTCCCCATGCCGGACTATCCAAAACGATCGTCCCCATGCCGGACTATCCAAAACGATAGTCCCCATGCCTGACTATCCAAAACGATAGTCCTTATGCCTGACTATATAAAACGATAGTCCCCATGCCTGACTATCCAAAACGATAGTCCCCATGCAGGACTATCCAAAACGATAGTCCTTGTGCCGGACTATCCAAAACGATAGTCCCCATGCCGGACTATCCAAAACAATAGTCCCAATGCTGGACTATCCAAAATGATAGTCCTTATGCAGAACTATCCAAAACGATAGTCCCAATGCCGGACTATCCAAAACGATAGTCCCCATGCCGGACTATCCAAAACGATAGTCCCCATGCCGGACTATCCAAAACGATAGTCCCCATAACGGACTACCCAAAACGATAGTCCCCATGCCAGACTACTTAAAACGATAGTCCCAATGCCGGACTATCCAAAACGATAGTCTTCATGTCGGACTATCCAAAACGATAGTCCCCATGCCGGACTATATAAAATGATAGTCCCAATGCCGGACTATCCAAAATGATAGTCCCCATGCCGGACTATCCAAAACGATAGTCTTCATGTCGGACTATCCAAAACGATAGTCCCCATGCCGGACTATATAAAACGATAGTCCCAATGCCGGACTATCCAAAACGATAGTCTTCATGTCGGACTATCCAAAACGATCGTCCCAATGCCGGACTATCCAAAAGGATAGTCCCAATGCCGGACTATCGAAAACGATAGTCCCCCTGCCAGACTATCCAAAACGATAGTCCCCATGTCAGACTATCCAAAACGATTGTCCCCATGCCGGACTATTCAAAACGATAGTCCCCATGCCGGACTATCCAAAATGATAGTCCCCATGCCGGACTATCCAAAACGATAGTCAACATGCCGGACTATCCAAAACGATAGTCTGAATGCCGGACTATCCAAAACGATAGTCCTCCCGCCGGACTATCTAAAACGATAGTCCCCATGTCGGACTATCCAAAACGATAGTCCCCATGCCGGACTAACCACAACGATAGTGTCCATGCCGGACTATCCAAAACGATATTCCCCATGCCGGACTATTCAAAAGGATAGTACCCATGCCGGACTATCCAAAACGATAGTCCCAATGCCGGTCGATCCAAAACGATAGTCCCAATGCAGGACTATCCAAAACGATAGTCCCTATGTCGGACTATCAAAAACGATAGTCTCTATGCCGGACTATCCAAAACGATAGTCCCATGCCGGACTATCCAAAACGATAGTCCCTATGTCGGACTATCAAAAACGATAGTCTCTATGCCGGACTATCCAAAACGATAGTCCCATGCCGGACTATCCAAAACGATAGTCCCCATGCCGGACTATCCAAAACGATTATCCCCATGCCGGACTATCCAAAACGATAGTCCCAATGCCGGACTATCCAAAAACGATAATCCCCATGTCGGAGTATCCAAAACGATAGTCCAAATGCCGGACTTTTCAAAACGATAGTCTCCATGCCGGACTATCCAAAACGATAGTCTTCATGCCGGACTATCCAAAACGATAGTCCCATGCCGGACTATCCAAAACGATAGTCCCCATGCCGGACTATCCAAAACGATAGTCCCCATGCCGGACTATCCAAAACGATTGTCCTAATGCCGGACTATCCAAAACAATAGTCCCCATGTCGGACTATCCAAAACGATAGTCCCCATGCCGGACTATCCAAAACGATAGTCAACATGCCGGACTATCTAAAACGATAGTCCCCATGCTGGACTATCTAAAACGATAGTCCCATGGCGGACTATCCAAATCGATGGTCCCCATGCTGTACTATCCAAAACGATAGTCCCCATGCCAAGCTATCCAAAACGATAGTCCCCATGCCGGATTATCCTAAACGATACTCCCCATGCCGGACTATCTAAAACGATAGTCCCCTTGCCGGACTATCCAAAACGATAGTCCCCATGCCGGACTATCCAAAACCATAGTCCCAATGCCGGACTATCCAAAACGATAGTCCCCATGTCGGACTATCCAAAACGATAGTCCCCATGCCGGACTATCCAAAACGATAGTCCCCATGCCGGACTATCCAAAACGGTAGTACCCATGCCGGACTATCCAAAACGATAGTCAACATGCCGGACTATCTAAAACGATAGTCAACATGCCAGACTATCCAAAACGATAGTATCCATGCCGGACCATCCAAAACGATAGTCACATAACGGACTATCCAAAACGATAGTCCCCATGCCGGACTATCCAAAACGATACTCCCAATGCCGGACTATCCAAAACGATAGTCCCCATGCCGGACTATCCAAAACGATAGTCCCCATGCCGGACTATCCAAAACGATAGTCCCCATGCCGGACTATCTAAAACGATAGTCCCCTTGCTGGACTATCCAAACCGATAGTCCCCATGCCGGACTATCCAAAACCATAGTCCCAATGCCGGACTATCCAAAACGATAGTCCCCATGTCGGAGTATCCAAAACGATAGTCCCATGCCGGACTATCCAAAACGATAGTCCCCATGCCGGACTATCCAAAACGATTATCCCCATGCCGGACTATCCAAAAACGATAATCCCCATGTCGGAGTATCCAAAACGATAGTCCCCATGCCGGACTATCCAAAACGATAGTCTCCATGCCGGACTATCCAAAACGATAGTCTTCATGCCGGACTATCCAAAACGATAGTCCCATGCCGGACTATCCAAAACGATAGTCCCCATGCCGGACTATCCAAAACGATAGTCCCCATGCCGGACTATCCAAAACGATTGTCCTAATGCCGGACTATCCAAAACAATAGTCCCCATGTCGGACTATCCAAAACGATAGTCCCCATGCCGGACTATCCAAAACGATAGTCTCCATGCCGGACTATCCAAAACAATAGTCAACAAACCGGACTATCCAAAACGATAGTCAACATGCCGGACTATCTAAAACGATAGTCCCCATGCTGGACTATCTAAAACGATAGTCCCATGGCGGACTATCCAAATCGATGGTCCCCATGCTGGACTATCCAAAACGATAGTCCCCATGCCAAGCTATCCAAAACGATAGTCCCCATGCCGGATTATCCTAAACGATACTCCCCATGCCGGACTATCTAAAACGATAGTCCCCTTGCCGGACTATCCAAAACGATAGTCCCCATGCCGGACTATCCAAAACCATAGTCCCAATGCCGGACTATCCAAAACGATAGTCCCCATGTCGGACTATCCAAAACGATAGTCCCCATGCCGGACTATCCAAAACGATAGTCCCCATGCCGGACTATCCAAAACGGTAGTACCCATGCCGGACTATCCAAAACGATAGTCAACATGCCGGACTATCTAAAACGATAGTCAACATGCCAGACTATCCAAAACGATAGTATCCATGCCGGACCATCCAAAACGATAGTCACATAACGGACTATCCAAAACGATAGTCCCCATGCCGGACTATCCAAAACGATAGTCCCCATGCCGGACTATCCAAAACGATACTCCCAATGCCGGACTATCCAAAACGATAGTCCCCATGCCGGACTATCCAAAACGATAGTCCCCATGCCGGACTATCCAAAACGATAGTCCCCATGCCGGACTATCTAAAACGATAGTCCCCTTGCTGGACTATCCAAACCGATAGTCCCCATGCCGGACTATCCAAAACCATAGTCCCAATGCCGGACTATCCAAAACGATAGTCCCCATGTCGGAGTATCCAAAACGATAGTCCCCATGCCGGACTATATAAAACGATAGTCCCAATGCCGGACTATCCAAAATGATAGTCCCCATGCCGGACTATCCAAAACGATAGTCCCCATGCCGGACTATATAAAACGATAGTCCCAATGCCGGACTATCCAAAACGATAGTCTTCATGTCGGACTATCCAAAACGATAGTCCCCATGCTAGACTATATAAAACGATAGTCCCAATGCCGGACTATCCAAAACGATAGTCTTCATGTCGGACTATCCAAAACGATCGTCCCAATGCCGGACTATCCAAAAGGATAGTCCCAATGCCGGACTATCGAAAACGATAGTCCCCCTGCCAGACTATCCAAAACGATAGTCCCCATGTCAGACTATCCAAAACGATTGTCCCCATGCCGGACTATTCAAAACGATAGTCCCCATGCCGGACTATCCAAAATGATAGTCCCCATGCCGGACTATCCAAAACGATAGTCAACATGCCGGACTATCCAAAACGATAGTCCGAATGCCGGACTATCCAAAACGATAGTCCTCCCGCCGGACTATTTAAAACGATAGTCCCCATGTCGGACTATCCAAAACGATAGTCCCCATGCCGGACTATCCACAACGATAGTCCCCATGCCGGACTATCCAAAACGATATTCCCCATGCCGGACTATTCAAAAGGATAGTACCCATGCCGGACTATCCAAAACGATAGTCCCAATGCCGGACTATCCAAAACGATAGTAAACATGCTGGACTATCGAAAACGATAGTCAACATGCCGGACTATCCAAAACGATAGTCCCCATGCTGGACTATCCAAAACGATAGTCCCATGCCGGACTATCCAAAACGATAGTCCCCATGCCGGACTATCCAAAACGATAGTCCCCATGCCAAGCTATCCAAAACGATAGTCCCCATGCCGGATAATCCAAAACGTTACTCCCCATGCCGGACTATCCAAAACGATAGTCCCCTTTTTGGACTATCCCAAACGATAGTCCCCATGCCGGTCTATCCAAAACCATAGTCCCAATGCTGGACTATCCAAAACGATAGTCCCCATGTCGGACTATCCAAAACGATAGTCCCCATGCCGGACTATCCAAAACGATAGTCCCCATGCCGGACTATCCAAAACGGTAGTCACAATGCCGGACTATCCAAAACGATAGTCAACATGCCGGACTATCCAAAACGATAGTCCCCATGCTAGACTATCCAAAACGATAGTCCCATGCCGGACTATCCAAAACGATCGTCCCATGCCGGACTATCCAAAACGATCGTCCCAATGCCGGACTATCCAAAACGATAGTCCCAATGCCGGACTATCCAAAACGATAGTCCCCCATGCCGGACTATCCAAAACGATATTCCCCATGCCGGACTATTCAAAACGATAGTCCCCATGCCGGACTATCCAAAACGATAGTCCCAATGCCGGACTATTCTAAAACGATAGTCCCCATGTCGGACTATCCAAAACGATAGTTCCAATGCCGGACTATCCAAAACGATAGTCCCCATGCCGGACTATCCAAAACGATAGTCCCAATGCCGGACGATCCAAAACGATAGTCCCGATGCAGGACTATCCAAAACGATAGTCCCCATGTCGGACTATCCAAAACGATAGTCTCAATGCCGGACTATCCAAAACGATAGTCCCATGCCGGACTATCCAAAACGATAGTCCCCATGCCTGACTATCCAAAACGATTATCCCCATGCCGGATTATCAAAAACGATAGTCCCAATGCCGGACTATCTAAAACGATAGTCCCCATGTCGGACTATCCAAAACGATAGTCCCCATGCCGGACTATCCAAAACGATAGTCCCCATGCCGGACTATCCAAAACGATAGTCTCCATGCCGGACTATCCAAAAGGATAATCCCCATGCCGGACTATCCAAAACGATAGTCCCCATGCCAGACTATCCAAAACGATAGTCAACATGCCGGACTATCGAAAACGATAGTCAACATGCCGGACTATCCAAAACGATAGTCCCCATGCTGGACTATCCAAAACGATAGTCCCATGACGGACTATCCAAAACGATAGTCCCCTTGCCGGACTATCCAAAACGATAGTCCCCATGCCAAGCTATCCAAAACGATAGTCCCCATGCCGGATAATCCAAAACGATACTCCCCATGTCGGACTATCTAAAATGATAGTCCCCATGCCGGACTATCGAAAACGATAGTCCTTATGCCGAACTATCCAAAACGATATTCCCAATGCCGGACTATCCAAAACCATAGTCCCCATGCCGGACTATCCAAAACGATAGTCCCCATGCCGAACTATCCAAAACGATAGTCCCCATGCCGGACTATATAAAACGATAGTCCCAATGCCGGACTATCCAAAACGATAGTCTCCATGTCGGACTATCCAAAACGATAGTCCCCATGCCGGACTATATAAAACGATAGTCCCGATGCCGGAATATCCAAAACGATAGTCCCCATGTCGGACTATCCAAAACGATAGTCCCCATGCCGGACTATCCAAAACGATAGTCCCCATGTCGGACTATCCAAAACGATAGTCCCCATGCCGGACTATTAAAAACGATAGTCCCCATGCCGGACTATCCAAAACGGTAGTCACAATGCCGGACTATTGAAAACGATAGTCCCCATGTCGGACTATCTAAAATGATAGTCCCCATGCCGGACTATCGAAAACGATAGTCCTTATGCCGAACTATCCAAAACGATAGTCCCAATGCCGGACTATCCAAAACCATAGTCCCCATGCCGGACTATCCAAAACGATAGTCCCCATGCCGGACTATCCAAATTGATAGTCCACATGCCGGACTATATAAAACGATAGTCCCAATGCCGGACTATCCAAAACGATAGTCTCCATGTCGGACTATCCAAAACGATAGTCCCCATGCCGGACTATATAAAACGATAGTCCCGATGCCGGAATATCCAAAACGATAGTCCCCATGTCGGACTATCCAAAACGATAGTCCCCATGCCGGACTATCCAAAACGATAGTCCCCATGCCGGACTATATAAAACGATAGTCCCAATGCCGGACTATCCAAAACGACAGTCCCCATGCCGGACTATCCAAAACCATAGTCCCAATGCCGGACTATCCAAAACGATAGTCCCCATGTC